>VZRQ01012393.1:475551-506452 GCA_013397975.1 Machaerirhynchus nigripectus | reverse complement strand
CCCCTGAAAGGAGGCTGTGGCCAGGTGCAGGGCGGCCTCTTCTCCCAGGCAGCTAGCGAGAGGACGGGAGGACATGGTCCTAAGCTGCGCCAGGGGAGGTTTAGGTGGGACATCAGGAGGAATTTCTTCACAGCAAGGGTGATTAGACGCTGGAATGTGCTGTCCAGGGAGGTGGTGGAGTCACCGTCCCTGGAGGTGTTCAGGAAATGACTGGATGTGGCACTCAGTGCCGTCGTCTAGTTGACACGGTGGTGTTGGGTCATAGGTTGAACTCGATTGTCTCAGAGGCCCTTTCCGGCCTAATTGATTCTGTGATCTTTAGTTGTCAGACTGCAGCATTTTTTTTTAGGTTTTTTTTTTTTAGGCTGGCATTACATGCGTGACCTAAGCCACCTTCTGGCTTTGCCAGTATACTGATGCAATCACTGATGTGTGTGTTTTGTGGAGATCAGTTGCCTGTGTTATACTTCTCTTTTTCATTTAAACAGGCTGATGTGGTGATTCTTACTTTTCCTGAGATGTATTGGGCCAGATTCTGGACCTTTCATAACATAAGTGACTTGCAGAACTAAGAGGGACTCGTGTGAATAAATTTTAATAGGATTTTTCTCTTAAAATACTAATGAATTTAATCAATCTATTTTAAACATTTGGGAGAATAAAATTGGCCAGAAAAGTAAAGAAGAATTGGAGGTAATGGTGGAGAGAACTGTAGAAGTCTGAAGAGGACTACACAGTAATATAGCTGCTAATGAATGAATGAATTGGTTAGGAATGTGAGGGCAGGTACGTAATGAACAGTACAAGTATTCATTATCCCTTTGTAATGTGCACTTTCTACCTGGATAAGCTCTGGTTAAAGTATTATGAACTTGTTGTCATTTCAGGGTTAGGAAATATGTGTGGTTGTGTGTGATTGGTAGGTAAAAAATATGTGTTTGAAAAAGCGTATTTGAAATGTTTATATATAGATGACAGTAACATGCTAAAACACTACATGAGAGACTGAAGAACCTCGTACTTTTCAGTCACACCTGTGTATTAAAACAATATTGTTTATGTGCTAGATTGGTTTTCACTATTATTTTAAATACAGACTAATGAGCAGACCCAAGGGGTGCGTACTGTTTAACACCACCATGAATGCGTCCATTAAATGGACAAGTACAAATTTGGAAAAGTGGACACAAGTTAATGAGTTTTTCTTCCTTCGTGGCACAGTTGATCAATAATCCAAATTTAATATGCATCAGCTGGAGTTATGTTTGCCAACAAAAAAAACCCAAACCAGGAAATAGCTAGGATCTGCAACTTGTCTGTACTTTATATGCTGTTTCTTTGTGTATGGGTCATTTAAACCCATTTCTAATGTGATTTAAAAAACTGTATGCATAAAAGTTTTAAGAAGAATACAGCTCAGAGTTGTTTTTAAAAACAAGATACAGTTAAGTATAATGTTATCTGTGTAATTATTCGGCATCATTGTATCAGCCATGGCCCTGTGTTGTAAGATGCCTTAGTTATATGAATCAAGCCAATGAATCACTCCGTTTAATTAGTTAAGAGTTAACTGCATTTGTTAAGAGTTTTGGAGTTGTACTGAGCAGTTTGGGAGTGTGTGGGGATCCTCTTTCTTCAGATGGGCTGAAAAAACTTTGTGAAAGTGTGTTGTTAGTTTTCTTGTGATATTCAGAGTCCCTGATAAAGTGTATCAACTTGGGTTTGAAGTTCCGGTAACTTTTTCTTGTTACTGTCTGCCGTGAATACCAGCAATGCAACTTGGCCTTCTGCTCCACGTCCAAAGGAAGTGCCACCTAACAGAGCCTCTTGGAGCATGGAATATTTTGTGGATAAGAGAGCTTGTTAGTGTTACATCAGTGGTTCGTAGGACAGAATACGTAATGATACCTAGCTGCTAAAACAGCTTACTAAGCTGGTCTTGCTTAGTAGTAGCAATGAAGTTAACAGGAACTCTTTACTCTTACAGACTTTTGGATAAGCATATTTCTCTTCCAGATGGGGATTTAATATGCTGCAAAAAAAGAAGAAGAGATACAATGTCAAATCAAAAGAAGTTATTTTGTCTTAAGTTTGACAGTAGGAGATCACTACCATTGTAGAGGGCTTTGTGTCTCACTCTAATATTCTTCTTCCCTGGTCTCACTGAAGTTTGGGTTGACAGGAGGTACACAAAGGGATACGTGCAGTCCCAGCACAACTCTTTGCCCTTCCAACTTTCCAGCATTGTACTGGCCTGCTGGGAGTTGAAAAGAAGTTGGAGAGAGGACAGGAGAGGTACAGGCTGGCACAACCCCTGCCTCAAGAGCATTGTGGAGGGGTGAACAGTGCACAGCACAGGCTGTAGAGGGTCTGGTACAGCTGTTTGCAAGACTGGAATAAGAGATGCATGGTAATGTCATGTAGGCCCTTGAGAGAGTAAGATGTTTCTGCCTTGTTGGTATGTTGCTTAATATTGGGTAGGACAGATCTTTAAGATGAATCCAAGACAGTGGAATAAATGCTGATGGGAGAGTGGCTCATCACATTCTCCCCTAAGGCAAGGTGTGGTTCTTCGGCTTCGCTCTATCCAGTCATTCTGTATGTTTGCCTGTACTCGCAGTCAGGTATACTTTGCCTATAAAGAAAACTCTAGAACAAGACTCTGTTACACATGGTTCTTCTGCATGTGTTTGAGAGGCCCTTCTGTTGCTCAGTGCTTCCTTGGGAGGGTCATGCACAGTGTCCCTGAGCAATAGCTGGGACTAGAGGAAACCACCAACGGATAGTGAGGGAAATGAAGAAGGAAGTTCCTAACTGGAAAAAATACTGTAGGGTAATACTTTTTTTTCTTGTTTTACTGCCAGTGCCTTCCATGTCTTGATAATATGACACCAAGTAAGCAAATAATGAAAGTAAAACGAAATAAAAATTGTCTTTTAACTTAGTGTTAAATTTGTAGTAAGTTGCCCAAAGAGAAGTTGGACTCTGTACATTTTATGCCTAGAGCATATTTCTGGGCATTTGCCTCTCTCTCCATTTGTATTAGAAAGCTAATTTTGTAATTGAGACTGCTGCTCAAAATACTATATTCTGAATATGAGCATGAGTCAGAAATTGTAATTACAGGCAAAATTTAGGCCACTGAGCCTTATACAACGAAATGGGTTCCCTCCAAGAGTAGCACAGGACTTCTGAGTTGTCCATCATCTGCCATGATTTCTGAACAATGAAATAGTAGGTAACTGAGGAGCTTTCCCCTTTGGGGACGGAAAGCAGGAGAGTCTTGAATTCTTTTGAAGACAACTTGCATTCTTTGTGCTATGCCAAATGATGGGCAAGTTTCCTGTTTGGAGTGCTCAGATGGGAAGAGAGAAGAAACGGAACTATTTCTTGGAACAGAAGACTCGAACAATGCTGGAAAATGTATAGATGAGTTATTGACAGTAAGTTCTCAGAGATTCTGTTGCTGGTGGCTGTGATGACACACTCCTTGGTTTTTCTTTTGACATCCTTACTGTTCTTCTCCATAATCTGCTTTGGTTTTTGTTTGTTTGGTTTTTTGGTGTTTTTTTTGGCAGGACAGCTTTCTTAAGCAAGAGAGTGGTCCTTACATTGCTTCCTCAAGAAAGCAGAATTACCACATTCTATGTGTTTTAACCAAACCTATTTCATTTGAAAGGCTAAAGGATTATATGCTGCTATTCAGGAGAATCAATTTTCCACCTTGCAGGCTTGTACAGCTTCCAGATATTTTGTTTGCTTAAGGGGAGGGAATTGTCTCGTGCATAAGGCAAGCGTACAAATACGCTGTAAATTTTATACCAGGCCTTCTTCAAAACCTCTTCAGGAGAGTCTAGAGGTACATTCAACAATAGGTGCTTTAATAATGGAGTGGATTTGGATGCATTAGCAGTAACTTGTTCATTGTTCCCCCTGCCCTATTTGAGAGTGAGTTCTCTATTGATCTAGAGGAGGAAACACAGGAACATTTGGGGATGTAAGCAGAAGCAATACAGGGTGTAGAGATCAGAGCCTAAGGAATATTTTCTTCCAAAACTCCCAACTGGAGAGAAACCTCTCCTGACAAGGAGAGGAGGAGAGGTGTGTTGTAGAGAATTAGGAAAAGAAGTGAGAGCAAATTTCCTTTTGAGAGTTCTGCCTTTACCCTTCTCTTCTCCCTGACATGTCTTCCTTCATCAGGAGCATCCTAATCACTGATAGAAACACATGCAATTTTCTTTTCCAAAACTGTTAGTAATGTCAAGTGTTCATATAGTCTAATTAAAAAAGGTTCATAGATAAGATTTTAGAAGTTTGAATAACTTTAATTTTAAATTTACTGTCTCTCAGGTATTTCTTTTACATTGTTAAGAGTTATTCTGCAAAGTTATTGTTATACTAAACACTGACTCAGAATGGGTTTTCACTGCTGGTTGAGGATTCTATGTTTTTGCAAACCAGCTGTAGGACTGTTTCCACATTAGATCATGCTTTGGTAAAATTGTCTTACAAAAAGCAACAAGGCATATTGCAGAAGAATTCCATAATTTTTCCTGTTTTTATATATGCTGCTACTGAGAATCTGACTACCCTGATAATACACCCTTTATAGTTAAGAGCCATTCATGCCATTAAAACATGTGCAAAGTTCCAGTACTGTGTCCTCCCGATAGGCACCTGTGACTTGCAGCTTCTTCCAGGAGTGAACCAAACCTGGAAGCTCCTTCACATGCGTGCACATACACCTTTAATGGTAGTGATCCACAAGATCTGCTCTTTGTGTGGCTGATAGGACATAAATGTTGTCAGCTGCCCTGGCACTAAGCGAAATGCGAAGTGCAGTGCTCTGTGCCTTAAACCATATAGTGGTTGGAATGGTGAAAGCAATGAGGACAGAACATTTTATATGGTTACCTAAAGGCAGGTGCTCTGTGCATACTTTCAGCAAATAACTGGTAATTGTATATGCAGCACAAGGTTTCTGCTGAACACAGTAAATCTGTTCATCTCTTCTTATTATGGTAAATGTTCTGGGTTTCTTCCTTCCCTTGTTTCTTGAACTATGTCTGGCTTTAGCAAGAAAGCTTTGATGGAGGGGAGTATTGAGAGTCTCACTGTATTTACTTGATAGGATCAAGTTGTAGAGTTCTGGTTTTTTGATTGCCACTGGAAGTTTGATCATTTAAATTGATAAGGACTTCTTAAAAGTCATCTGGTATTACTCCCTGCTCAATGCAAGACTAACTTAGATGGGATTGCTCAGGTTTTTTTCCAGTTGTCTTATATAACTCCAAGGATGGAGGTTCTGCAGCTTCTGTGGTCACTTCTTTTAGTGTTGAATCAAAACTTTGTTGGAAGCTTTCTTCCAAAAGTCTGTCCAGAGGTGTGGATTGTGTACATTGTCTCTTGTCCTGTCACTGCACCTTTGGGAAGAGTCTGGCTCTGCCTTCTCTATAACCTCTGATTAGGTCGCTGGTAGCAGCAGTAGTAACTTTTCCTTAAGGATGAACAAATGCAGCTGTCACAGCCTCTCCTTATATAACCTGTTCTCCAGTCTCTACTCACCTTCATAGCCATCTGCTGGGCTTCACTTCCATATGTTAATGTCTTGTACAGGTGGTCCCAAAGCTGGGCACAATCCTTCAGATGCACTCACACAAGTGCCAGATGAAAGGAAAGAATCACTTCCTGTGGTCTGCTGGCTACACTTTTGCTAACACAGCCCAGTGTGTGGTTGTCTCTGCTGCGAGGTCATGCTGCTGACTCCTGTTCAACTTGCTCCCCAAGACCTTTTCTGCAAAGCTGTTTTCCATCTGATTGGCTCCCAGCCTGTATGGGGTTATTCCACCAGAGATGCAGGACTTTGCCCTTGTGGAACTTTGCAAGGTTTCTGTCAGGCCATTTCTCCAGCCATTTGAGGTACCTCTGAATAGCAGATATTCCCTCTAGCTTACAAACCACTTCACCCAGTTCCTCTGTCCTCAGGAAGTTGCTGAGGAGGCACTCTGTTCCATCACTCTGGTCATTACTATGGACAAATCTTACACCCTGTAATGGTCTGGAGAAACTTCCTTAGAGGCCAGTCACACATGGTATCTTTGGTTACAGCCCTTTGAGCTCAGCACTTCAGCTGCTGTGTCACTCACTTTATAGTTCACTTATTCAGTTCATGCATCAACAGTTTAGATCTAAGGATCCTTTGAGGTGCTGTGTTAGAAGCTTGCTAAAGACAAGGCACACAATGTCCAGTACTCTTTCCTTGTTTACAGAGCTAAATGTCTTGCTACAGAAAACAGATTGATTTACTTATTCCAAATATATGCTGGATGGATGTGGCTTCTGGAAAGAAAATTTATTTCCATAATTCTCCTGGTGACCCAGGAAAAAACATTTGGTCTGGTTCTATGGCTCTGTGTATGTCCCACTTGCTGAAGAGCTTTCTAACTTGGTCTTCTACTCATGTGATTAATGCTTCTTTTCCCTGGAACTCTACTTAGGCTCAGACCTCATCAGTATAAAATCAGCCAAAGACAACACTGAGTGTCTAAGCCTTTTCAGTGTACTTTGTCTCTATGTCCCCTGCTAGTTGAGCAGCAGGCCTACAATTTTCTTACTCTTCCTCTCTTCCTTTGTTGCCAGCATACCTTAACATCCCTCTCTAAACTCCAGCTGAGCTTGGACTGCCGTCAGCTCAAGCAGTGTTTCTCTCTTCCCACCAAGTATTTTTCTTACCTCTACCTTCTGTTTGCACACCTTTTTTTTTTTTTTTTTTAAAATCTCCTTCAGAAATTCTGTGTTAACCCATGCAAGTCTTCTGCCATACCAAGAGTCTGCTCAATGGAGTGGATTGGTTTTGTGCATTGAAGATGTTCTCCTTGAAGGTCAGCAGGCTCTTCTGGGCCCTTTTGGCTTTCCAAAGAGCTGTGTTTTATGAGTGTTTTAAGACCCAAGTACCTTCAGGTCTTGTCACTTTATTCAGTGGTTCTGTGAGGTATATATTTTTAGGTTAAAAATAAATATCATAGTAGATTATAGATGGGATTTTATGTGAGCCCCAGTCATATATGTAAAAATTTCATTAGCAGTGGCAATGAAGTGAAATACAGGAGGTCCAAAGTCTTGTTTCCTGGAAAATGTAATTTTCCACATTTTATGTGTTGGAGTCTTTCAGCTGCTTCACTTTGGGACCAAAACAAAGGATATGTTCATTCACAGAGAGATTTGGGTATAGGGTTTGCTGCATTGTTTCAAAGCAAGATACTTCTCTGTGGCTTAGATTTCTTTAATGACTGAAACTTTGTATCCTAAAAGATGTTCATGAAGCAGGAACCCGAGCAGAACTTAGAGCTCTAGAAATGGAGTATAGTAAATGACCTGATTCCTTGGCATGTGTTTTTGCAGCCAGCCTGTCTTCTGTCTTGTCTGGCAGCAGTGATTCTTGCCTGTTTCTTGTGTGTTTCATTGAGGTGCATCCAAAAAAAATATGAATGTCTGCAAGGGTTTTTTGGGTTTTATTTTCATAGATTTGTGAAAAGGAGAGAAAAGAAGCAGTCTAATCTCTGTTGTAAAATAACTGGCAGTAAAGCTTATATTTTGTCTCCAACTGGATTCGCGTGGCAATTGGGCATAAACACAGAGAGAACTTGTTCATTAGGAGCTCTGCAAGGAAGTATTTTGAAAGGCAAGGAATAGGTGCCTGTTCCAATGGTCTGGAAAAAGCAAACAACAGCTGTGATAGTGTTTTGCTGTTTCCCATAGCTGTCGTGATTATGAAGTGATGATATAATTAACTTTCTCAAAAGCTGCACAAAAGGAAAGCTTTTCAGTGATGTATCCATATTTGTAATCCCAAGAAAAGCTTTTTGTTCCTTTAGTCAGTCTATCACTTCTGACTCTCATAGTTTACTGAAATCCCCTCTCTTAACTCTTGCTAGAAATACTTAGCTCCTAGATCCTTTGCCAGTCATAAAAATTATGAATTTTCATAAACGTGTGTATGAAAGAACTTTTTTCCTCTTTTTTTCCCCTTCTCCCTGTTGAGTCAATTCACTGGGGATTTTTGGACAAAATAACTGAAAGACAAATTGGTTGCTTCACAAAGGTAATTAAGACAGTGTGTGGTGCAGGGGGTGAACAGTTACGGGTTTTTTCCTACTAATGATCTGTTAATTAGTGAAGGGAGCTCAGCGAGTGTGCGGGCCTCTCAGGAATTACCTTTGAATGGCATTTAAATCTGCTTTGGTTAAAAAGGTATAATTGCAGGGAGGAGAGGCCTTTTTCTTTTTAGTATTTTTTTCTGTCAGCATAGGCCAGCAGAATTTGCTAAACCAATGCAAATGTGTACATATAATTTGTGTTATGTAGATAATAAATATTTTAAAATAAACCAATAAATGGCTGTGATACCTTGCTGAGGATTTTGGTAACAGTTTTGGTTGCAGCAGCAGTAAGATTGCTACATGAAGCTGGTTGATTACAGAGCCAGGGTGTCCGAAACTTGCTCCCAGTTCAAGCACTGCACCATGTTAGTGTGTTTATACTATTTTTAGGACCAGTTTGGAATACTTGCTTGGATGTTTTTGTGGGAGTCAGCTTGAAGCTGGCAGGTTTAATATTCCTTGAAGAGAGGTAGACCAATCTCTGTATGATTTTCTCTTGTGCATTTCAAAACATCTGTGGCATGTGTCCTGTTCTCTGCATTATTTATTCTTCTGCTGTCCAGAGTTATCCAAGTTAAATTGACTGCATATGTGCAGGCCCTTAGCAGCTGTTAAGAGCAGAAAGAAAATAGCTCTTATACAGTCTGAAATTAGCCTCTCATTCTTCAAGGTACTTGCAGCTGTGGTCCCAAAGGTGAATTTTTCTCTTCAGGTTCAGGTAGCATTGCTTTAATCAGTGCTCTTCCCTAGAAGATAGCCAATGGATTAATTGTAAAAAGGTATCTTTTTTTTTTTTTTTTACCTCCTCATATGAATTGGGAGGTTTTTCCAATGCCAACTTGTCAATTAGAATGCAGCTGTGGAGTAGTATTTCTATTACACAGAATCACTGCTTATTTGGAAAGATCTTATCCCTTATCCATTCACATGTCATTTTAAGGTAGCAAATAATAAATGCTAGCCTAAAAATTGAGGTAAAACATTTGTTAGAGATACCTAATGGATGTCCCGAGAGCTTTGATATACTATGATTGGCAGTTTGCATGTGTAGAGTGGAAATTTGTGGAGTATGCATCACAGCTATGCCTGGAATGAAGAAAATAAAATAACGAAAGTAACGCAAGTTTAGATTATGTTCCAAGTGGATTTATTCTAAAGTTCAGAGTTCCAGTGTTAAGGGAATGATAAACAGAGGCAACAAAATGCCATTGTATTTTAGAAAGCTTGTAATTTTGAAATTCTGAGGTGTTGCTCATTTTGATTTCTCAGAAAAAGAGGGAAGAGCAACAACACCAGACTGAATGTCAGTGGTTTTAATGTATGGGCAAACACTTCATACGCTATGAATGGCTGCATCACAAAGTGCTGTAGCTGTCTTTTGATAGTTGTACAAACAAAACCTTAGCCTCCTGCTGAAGTATTAGGAGGTAATTTGATGAGAAGTGGTATCTCAATCATGCTGAAGGAAAAACAAAATCTGTAGCACAAGGAGGGTGTTAATGATACTGGAAGTATTATTGCTAAAAGCTCTAGATCTGAGATTAATAAATGGGGTGCTTACCTGTGGGTTGGTTCTGGTGAAGATTGCAGAGCATAACATGACTGTGTAATAGTAAAAGTGGACGAGGGTAAGAATTTAACTTGAATTGCTAATTGTCACAGAATCATCCATATGTTTGCTGCTCTGCTCCGTTGTTTAGTTCTAATCATCATCATCTTCAGCATCAAATAAGGATAAGCCAGATCAAGGTGGTTGTGATTCTGTGCTTCCAAAAGGATTTTGTTATTCAGAAGTACAAACAGGCAGCTGCACTAATGTAAATGGTACAGTTTGAATAGTGTTATCAGAGACTGGCTTGTCCACTTGTCTTCCCTTATGTTGTCTTTAGACTGCAAGTTAAACCAGTATGTTTTTCCTCCCTTTGGATGGACTGGGTGAGGAGAATGACCCAGCTGTGTTTTTCATTTAAGTATTTTGTTTGTCTATCTGTTTCTTTTACTACCTTATTTTTTCCTCTTAACCCAGTGCCTCAGCTGTGTGGTTTAGAGCAGTGTGGGTCCAGTGTGGGCATTTTTCTCATGGAGGGATAGTTGATGTGTGTTTATGGTAGTCCTTATATTGGCATTTGAGCAGTTGGTTTCACTACTTCATACCCACTCTTAAAACAAGTTCCAGCCTGAAAGGTAAAACTGAAGAGGTTTGTCTTGGCTTAAAGTTCCCACCTTTTTTGATAAGGCAAAGATCTGGAGAACTTGATGTTTTGGAGCAGAAGAGTAAAAATTTATTTAGTATTGCAGCTAGATGGTGTGATTAAAAATAAGCTAAGCAGCTGGAAGTGAGTAGGTGTTGAAGTTGATCATTTCACTTTAAAAAAGTTGGTTTTGTCTTATTGAAGAATGAACTCAATATGTAGCAAAATTTGTTGAAGTAGAAATTGTGTTTGTTTTTAAAGCAGTTGAATGTGTGTACGCAGCAAGGATGGAAAATTCAGTTATCTACTAATACGTTCGATCCTTCGATTATTCCAAGGTAGCAAATGTTCATGTGACGTAAGAAATACGATTTCTTACGAAAACACTACATCTGCTTCTGGTTTCTTCCTTTAAGATTATGCTTAAAAGGAGAGATTCTGAATTCCATAGCCATTCCTCCCACAGAATGACATAAAAGTTTTTGTGTCAGTTTAGTATGCATTTTCATCACCAGTCCAAGAATGAAAAAAATGTAAATACGTTTGTATTATTAAAAAAAAAAAAAGCTAATTTCTTGTTCTGTGATGGCCCTGTGTAAAAACTGCAGTAAAGGGCACAGGAAACCCTGTAGATCATAATGAATAACAGGGTAGTATGTTGGTTTCTGTAATGAGGAGTGGAGTTACAAGTATGCAGTCTCCAAGGTTTAAACTGTCTACAACAAATTTTTTGGTTGTGAGTTTACATTTAATAGCAGTGGCCAAAATGGAGAACAGGGCCTTTTTCTTGGCTTAGTGAAAAGGGGCAGCAAACTATTCTGCTCTGCCAGCTTTACCAAGGACTTGACAAGACCAAGCTGCCCTTTATTTCATGTTGCTGGATCGTGCTTTAACAAGTTGAGGACCTTGAGGGTGCTGGCTTTCATACACAGCAACAGCTGCTTAATTTGTGCTAATCATTTTGGAGATTGCATTTGTATCTTATGTGTCTTACTCCTTCTTGAAAGTGTATCCTTGTGTTGTTGCCAAATAATCAGAGCAGTTGGCAATATGGAAAGGAAAGAGTTATCGGAACATGAGGTGTTTTTTCCTAAAAAGCCGCACAAATGTGACCTTTCTTTTTCAGGGGAATTCTAGCTGCTTGTGTAAGAGAAGCAGCTTGGTAAATAAAATATCTAAAGATCCAAAATTTTCAGTAGTTTCCTGGAGAGCTAAATTCATGGGTTTAAGTCTGTGAAACAGGCTTTAAGGTAGCTTCCTATTTGTGAAGATGTGGAGCACTCCGAACATTATTCACAAAGTAATACAGATGTTCAGACATCTGTTTACATCTTTTGAAGGTATATGGACTGCGTTGTCTCTATGTGGTTGTATAAGGCAAGGAAACCAGTGGATCATAACCCTGACTGGAGATTACTCTTTTCCCTAAAGGCCAAGAGAAATAACTGAAAGTTACAAATAAGTCAACTGGAAATAAATTACAGGTCTTATCTCAGTGACATTTTTTTAGACATGCCTCATGTCATTTTTTTGGGGCCCTAGCTTAAACATTTCTGTAAAAGACCATGATCCATAGGTTTGAGCCCAGAGACTTAAGCTTTGGAATTGTGTTTGGGTGCATGATTCTGCTACTAATAGTTGTATGGAAAAAAATGCAATGCATGGGCTGCATGTTGTGATAATGGTGTTTAATTCTCATCTCTGCAATGGACTTTTTAAATGAACATCTTGTGTCTTCTAATGATAGTTCACAAACTGTTGAGAGGTTAACCTATCCATTTTTCTGGAAAGCCTTGGTGCTATGGTATCAGGCCATTGTGAACTGCATCTGTGAACCATTCCCAGTCAAACAGGACCATCCTTCAACTCCTTTGCTTGTGGGTTCAGTTTTAGGAACCATTAGCTGCAGGTTCTTTTTCCTGACACATCTGGCGTGTCAAATCAATATAATTTGGATTTTCAAAGATAGCATTATAAATTTTGATTTTTTTTCTGTTTCCAGTATTTTCATTTGAAAATACGTTTTTCAGTATTAATAAGACATGCGCCTACACCAAATATTCCTTCCACACACTTAAAATGGGACTAGACAAAAAGATGCATGGCGGACAAAACCTGCACGACTTCTTTTTAATATGGTGGTCTCTACTTAGCTCTGTGCAGTTACAGCACTTTTTGGCTAAAACAGCGTAAAAGTGAACTGTATGTCAAGGCTGAAGAAGTAAGCTTACTTTTCTAATATATATATTATCCATATTTCAGTTAGATTTTTTTTTCCATTCTCCTGGACATTAGTAACTGCAAACTTTAAATCTATTTTAAGTAGCTTCTTCTGAGCATTTAAAATTTTCCTGACAAAATTTAAGATATGACTCTTAAGTGAAAAATTATAAGAAAATTAATTTTTGTTACCCATTTAAAAATTGGTCTGAAAACCTGACTATAACTGAGAAGGGATCATTAGTATTTTGAACTAATAGAACTTTGTCTCATAGTCTTATAATGAAAGCAACTTACATTACCAATAAAAACCCTGCATATTCATCAGGATGGCAGCAGTCAGTCTAAGTTATGAAAATGTTTGGGCACAGTCTGGAATGAAGTGGTGACAACTAAGAGTTGAACTGCTCTCACTGACAGGGTGAATAATGTTCTTTTTTTTATTTTCCATCAGCATTCTCTATTTACTGTTACCTCTCTCTGCTCTGAACTTTGTGGTTCATTATGGGGCTTGTGGGAATGCTGCCAGCAAGATGTTCCTGATTGGTAAGAGCCAAAATTCAGGGGCTCTTAACAATGTCTTGCCAGCTTTGGCGTTGCTGTCTTCTGGGATTGCTTTCAATTTGTATCATCCTACAGCAGACTGTAAACCCATCTGCTTCCTGTTGTCCAGGAGTTTAATGCAGACCTCAGAGCAGCAGCAGATCAGCAGCATGAATAAAAAAAGAGGTACTCAGAGACTGACAGTCAGCAGCAGGGTCCTCGGGGGCTTGGACTTCAGGTAGTAACTTCAACATGTCAGTCTGGATTAGATGTGGGCTGGAGCTGGTTGCCAAATGTAAAATGATTTTGTGTTAGAGGAGGAAGATGGTTTAGTTGTGTGCCTTTAGGATTTCCCAGCAGGAGGAGAAGGTAAATGAAAAGTTTAGCAAGTGAAAATGAAGGCTGTTCTTGTTGACTCCCTTGCAGGTGTAGTACTAATTAGAAATCATAATGCTCCATGAATACATTTTCTGTATTCTGCAGATAGTTTGCTTTGGAAATGGGGACCTCTCTTTCACTATGTGCATTAAAAAATAAAAGCATGAAGAACTAGAATGCAACAGATCTGGGTCCTTTTTTCCTTTTCTTGCAGTTTTAAGGTTATGCACATTTAAACTGTTAAACTCTTCTGCAAGAAAGTGGCATGTAAAGTATAATAAACTTGAAAAAGAAATACCATGAAACCTATAGGTCTGTCTTTCCTGTCCAGTTAGCAGTTAAAGAACTAACAACACTAACTGGTGCTGGTAAAATGTTGATAAAAGGTTGACCTAAATCTCTTGAATAACCAGCGGGCTTTATTAACTGCATGTGTGGAATGGCAAATGAACAGCAATACTGTCAGCAGAAGGTGAGTTGAAACTGGGTGTGCTTTTATTTCCTCTTTGGGAAAGCAATGTGAAACCTGGCAGAGGTTCAGTGTTGGGTATGAGTTGAATAGGTTCTGTTCAGGCATTTTGTTTTGTGTAAGGCTGCTTGTGTGGCATTGCGTGGTGTGTTTGGGAGAGTGATAGTGGCATTTGAGCAGTGCTTTGAGGTCTTTCACTGGAAACAGTGAGAATAAATCTCAGCTAATTTGTAGCTACTCCTCAGAAGTGACGGGTACTGGCTCCCTAAGCCATTGGGTAACTTCAAATGAGGATCAAAACTTGATCAGAAACACTAAGATTTCTGTTATTATGAAGCTTCCCAGTAAAAGCATGACCAGTGTTATCTTCAGAAACTCCCAGGAACCCGAACCATTACGTTCCTGCTTTATTTGACAGTATTTCTGAGGACCAGAAGAGTAAAAATACATCTCTTCTTCTCTCCCCCCATATGAGCTATATTTTATCTTCGTGAACACATTGTTTAGTTCCTGATTTTTTCCCCCAGCAATGTATTCTGTAAGTGCATAAAACTTTCTGCTTTCATTTGTTTTAGCCTACATGTGTTTTGTCACTTTTCTGTAGTGTTAAATGATTGTGAGTAGATTATAAACATTCTAATCTAACTGGAGCAGTTTCACTCAAATATTTAATATATTCATATTCTACTCTATTTTTGAAAGTCTTTTTATTTCATAGCTACTTAGTTTCACCTTCAGATTTTCAGTTTGAATGTTTAAAAAGTAGAAATATAAAATATACTTAATTTTATCCAATGTAAATGCAGAAACCTGAGTTGTTTTCAGGTGTGTTTATGTAACCAATTTTCCTTTTGTTTATTATTTTTTCGAAATGCTTTCTTCAGTGAGTTTATAGCTATCTTGTGATGCCAGTTTGAATTTTTTTTTTTAAATTTAATTATAAATATGAACAGTCATCCATATGACCATGGATGACCATGACTATGGGCCAATGGAACATAAAGTTTGCATTTAAAAGTGAAAAATTCTGAGTACTTTTCTTAGCCAGTATGTTTTTCAGAACATATGTTCAATACCTGTTATAAAGTGGGTAGCTGATATTCAGAAATCATTTCCTCAAAAATTTCTTGTTTTCTGCTCAATGGGTATCAAGCACAGGCCTCCAAAAAGGTCAGAAAATATTTTCAAAACAGTATAGCTTCTTAGCAATTTAAATACAAATTGCTATTCCTTCATGATAAATATTAATACTAGTAATATCATAAACCCTCTTGCATCTCATGGGACAGCAAGATTCCTGGGTCAAAAGGATGTGTTTTCTTCCTTACAGGCATTATACCTTAATGAAAGCTTCAGCTGGAGTAAGTCTTGCATATTTATTGACATTTCTTCAAGGAATGCTTTTTTTCCCTGAGTTGGTCTACTTATTATAAAAAGTTTGGCACCCACAATTATTTAGTCAGTATAAAATGTTTGAGAACGTGATTATGAATATATTTGACAAAAAATTTCCATACTTCTAGTGGAAAAAGTATTTCAATTATCTCAGATTCTGTTCAGCTTTTGGGGAAAGGTGTTCTTAGTCCCAGTATTTTTCTACTACTGTAATATAAAGGGACAGTAGGGTATATGGTTAATTTGTTTTTCACCTTCAATACATGAAGATGTTTGGAGTATTTGTTTTGGTGTTAATGCCTTAGTACATGCAGCTCACACCACATTAAGAGTTAAGAAAGCAATCACAAAATTTGTTTGTGCTATAAAGAAGTATTAGTTTTAGTTCCTGTTTTCTGCATATAGCACAGTCTAGAAGAGGATCTCATTGGTTAGTAAGTCCTGTGCTTTCACAGTGCAGTTAAATCTTTGCATTGTAATTTAAGTGTGTTTTAAGTGTATTGTGGCAGTCTACAAATGCGACTACAGTTCCTGATCCATTGAAGTATATCTGCTAAGTAACAGAGCATATTTTTCAACTGCAAATGATATGCTTATCTGTGTTGAGTTTAATTTATGTGTAACTTATCCTATTCGATAAGATTTGAGTTGCTGCTGGAAAGTTATACTAGAAAAGGCCAAGGGGGTTTAAGAAATTGGTGTCTTAGCCATTCAGTTTGTTTAGACAATATGAACAGCTGAGCTCCTGTGAAAATAGTTACACCAAGACTACTGTGGAAATTCTCTCTGAGTGTGATGGTGATGCAGAGCTGTGTGCAGCAGCTGAAAAGTTCCTGCTTTCTAGAGGCTTGCATGGATTTTTTGCATGGCTTACATGCTTTGCAAGCATTGTCCAAGATTACAAGCAGAATAAGTAACTCTGTGGTCTTCAGGGTGATCAGAGATTCTTGAGGCTTTGCAGGGCAGTGGAAGCCTTAGAACATTGAATTTGCAGTCACCTGCAGTAGGATCAGATGATGGCCAACAAAATTAATGTTGAAATACCCTATCCATTATTGTCTAGAGCAATATTCCAGCTGCTATTGTTAATTGTAGCTACTGCTTCAATTGTACACAAGTTAGGTCAAAACTAACATTTACAACAAAGCAGCACGTGTACAAACAAAACCTGTGCTAGCTCATGCACATGCTGACCCAACCCATTACCCACTACAAACATAACTTTTACTACCAGAACCTTCCCACAGCAACACCATGGAAGCTGTCATCCCATGCACCATCCAAGGGGTGATAAGGAGGTATCTGCACTGATGGGTGCCATCAGCTGGTTTCTTCTCTGGGAATAATTTGGCCAGTGTGGATCCGGGTCCGTACAGGTAGCTTCTCACTCCAAAGGCAGAGTCCTACCTTCTTGCTGCTCAGTAGTCAGCAATGCCAGCATCTGCAGAGGAACTCCCTGAACACTGGCCTGCTGCAAGTTGTGCATTGCGTAGCTTGCTTAATCAGATAATTTTTTGGCAGATTGTGTTGTTAGGCTGTGTGTTTAATCTCTGGACCTCACAGCTCAACTATTAGTTTTGTTTCTCTACAGTCATCTTAAAGCCACAGTTCAGACACTTGTCTCAGGCAGTTGAAGTGCCACAGGATGACTGTGCAAACTCCACCACAAATCTCTCCACCATATTCTTGCATTTAGGAATGGTATCTTGTTCAATTACCAAGAGAGAAGCACTGGTATATATTTCGTATTCCAACAGCTGATGTGTTTTCAGCCTGTAGCATAAGCTAGAGGTATATACTACCCAAGGTTCTCCACATGGGAAATGTGAAAGGATCAGTATCTTTAATGAGAAGTGGTTGGTGATCCACAAATCAGAAGGAATTGAAAATGATTGATTGCTGCAAATCTCACCTGTGTGCCATTTACAGTGATAGTTTGAGAGCTGTTGACAATGTTTCACTGTAGAAGTTTCCCACCATTTTTGAAGTTGATCTTAAGGAAAACAGGGATCCAGTTTGGCTACTTTTTTTTAAATCAAGTATTTCATATACACTTGTAGCAAATGTTAGGAAACTTGGTGTGTGACATTAAATGAGGTTTTTTTATAAATTGTAAACAGTGTCAAAGGCAGGTACATCCTGGAGGCTTCTTCTTGTAGTCATGGTCCTACTATAGGTTCAGGATAGGTCTCAGGCTCTTCCATAAATGCAGAGAACCTTGTATCACCAGTTCCTGGTACACAGCTGCTCTGTGTGGTTTTATTTGGATGGTCTTTATGCTTTTAGCTGTGTTTTTCCCTGGTGCCTCTTGAGCCATAAGCAGATTTTCTTTGCACCTCAAGGAGTAAATAAGTCTCTGGGAACATTGACAGAGTGTATGTTGTATGCTGCCGCATCTCAGTGCAGGGTGTCTCTGTGACTCTTTGGTCTCTGCCCAACTCCTTGACCTGTGCATTCCAGTCTGTTCTCTTCGGAAAACCTTCCTTTTCCTTTCCTGGTATCTCTGTCAGCTGAGGACCCATATATCAATTGAAAACATGAAGGCGTCACAGCAGAACATCTGGTCCCAGCCCTGACTGTATTTAGAGAAGTGATGACTTTCTGACTGGCTTGCTCAGGATGGAAACGTTCATGTGCCAGACCAGAATCTGTATTATCCTACTCAAAAATTTGCATGCTTGTCTCTCTCAAAGCAAAAATAAATTGTAATTCACTGGTATCTCTCTCACCTGGGATAGAACTCAACCTTCTATTTCCTTTCACCACATTTTGAGAAAAAAACATCTGGGCCAGTTGCACTGAACATGAGAGTGCCCACCCATAAAACTGTGTATTGCTGTGGGAGTTGCATGAAGAGTAATACAAATGGTGCTTCGTAATTGAATGGTTTGGCTGATGTGATGTCTTGGTTTTTATAGTCTGATATGCCTGTATGCTGGGACTGAAGCAGTGTCAAGTGGAAATACAGAGGGAGATAAAAGACTGTAGCTAGCTGAGTTAGATATATTGAAATTGTTTCCTAAAACAGCAATAAAAATGCAGGCAATTGAGGCTTTACTTAATGAGAAACTTTCTAGCCAGACTAGTCCTGTAAGTGACAGAAGGAATTACTTGGTAGAACCTCCATGCCCACACACTTCTGGGCTGTGTGAGGTTGCTGAAATAGGGTTTCATTTCTTTCTTCAGTATGAAGTTACGAATATAGGTTAATCTTAAAGGTGCAAAATTTACCTGTAACATTTCTGCCTACAGAATAGAAAACATTATTAAAAGAGCCAATTTTGCTTTAAATGTAAAGTATGTTGTATCTGTAGTTTATTCATACTACTGCTGTCATCTGAAATGCATTGACTGAATTACAGTTCTTTTACTGTTTTTCTCCAGCTTTTGAACTGCAACACTTGAAAATCACACATAAGTTACTACTTTACTGCTGAAACACAGCTTACTGGTTTGCTTTCTCTTTTTAGGTGTCTTGGCTTTTTAATCCAGCAAGAAGTGAAATAACAAGTCTAGATAGTGGAAATATAGACGACATTTTAAGTGAGTACTTCAAATGATTTTTTTCTTTGTATGTCTGCAGTTACTTATCTGTGTGAATATTGCAGTGATATTAAATGAATATTCATACCCTAGCTTTGAATGTATGAATTGCAGTTGGCTTAGAAATATTAAATGCCTGTGGTCAAAATCAGCTGTCTGAACTAATGTATTGCAATGAGAATTTGAGGTGTCTTAAAAAAAATAACTGGTATCTTGTTTGCAGAAGGGAATACTTGATTACATAACCAAAACCAGTCTAGAGGGCATTTTAAAAGTTCCCCCCAAAAAATAGCAGCCAGATAAACCCATGGTGTTGGGCCTTATGCATCTTGCTTGTTCAGCTCTGCCTTTCCTCAGGTTAAGCACTCTCCTGATTCTGGTGGCTCAAAGAATGGAAATCTGTAAATTAAACAGATACGTGTTTCTTGTCTGAAACCTTTTCCTCGGAGAAGTATGCAACTTGCCTGTATCTGGTTGCCTTTGCAGGAAAAAGTTACTACATTGTTTCTAATATATCCAGGGAAAAAAAATCTTTATTAAGGTCTGGGCTGGAATCTGCCTTATGTTATGGGATTGCTTTGTGATATGAGATCTGTCTTTTATAGAGTGGAAAGTATAAAATGATTTTATACAATGTAATTCACAAAAGGGAATATATGTCAAGTGTAAGTGCTTCTAAAATTCATCCCATTACTTTCAATAAATACTTTATGCATTCAAGGTAACACTAAACTTTTCAGTGCTTATTATTTACCTATTCATCACTTGCATCCCTAGCTGATAATGAAAATCTTAATGCCATAATTGTAATAAAACTGTGTTGTTCCCCAGCCTACTCAAGAGTCGTCTTTACCAGCATGTTGTGTTTTCCAGGCTTTCAGCATCCTAATCTTCACATGTAACTGCTCTGTAACTTTGTCAGTTTTCTGCTTTGTCAGCATTGCTGCTTTATAAAGCTGTGGCTGATGTTCTGTAATTTGAGTATGCATTTCATTTTTTTTCCAGTGTCTAGGCCAGGACAACTAGTAAAAATCAGTTTAAAGCATGGTTGGTTATTATATTCTGTAAAGATCAGACTTTATTTTTGGGCAGGAGATTCTTCCTCTTTTTATTTTTTTTTCTTCTTTTGTATATGAAAAAGAATGCATAAGAACATTATTTCACTACTTCATCATATGTAGCCCTGTAGTATTGCATTTTTTTTAGTGTCCCTTAGCATGTTTCTTTTTTTAGGGACTGAGAATGTCTTTGCTACCTTTTGCCATCGTATCCAGGTTAAATAAGACAAGTAAGGACAAACCAGAGCAAGTTGCACAGACAGGCTGCCTGTTCACTAGTCTTCTACCCCAAATAGTTGGGATTTCAGCTTTTAACACTTACAAATAATAGAGCTAATGCTTAAGAGATACTAGAGTTCAATTTCTGGATGTGAGTGCCCTAATTTTAAATCCAGAAATAATTTTTACTGCATGTGTCACTTAATTACTTCTTCTGTGTCTTAATACCTTAAGTATTTACATTTTTTTGTCTTATATATCTATAAAGTTAATAGAACACTTGACTGAAGGCATCTTTAATCTCTTTCCCATTTGTAATAGGTTATATTTCAGATAAGATTTACCCTAGCAGTTTTCTAGCAATCAGACTAAGCTCTATGCTGAAAAATCTAGAAATATTTGCTGTTGTAGTCTTTTTGCGCATATTTTTATAATCTCAGATAAAAGAACTGAGAAGTTTGCCTCACAATGTGACATTGGGCTTTTTCTTTTTCTTTCTTCTCAGACAATGCAGATGTTGCTTTAGTTAATTTTTATGCTGATTGGTAAGTTATTCAAGTTGGTTTTTTTTTTTTTAATGTTTAAACTTCTGTCTTTTGAAAACTGTCATGTTTGGCTATAGTTTTCTAATTGAAAATACAGTAGTCTGTTGCTTTCAAACCAGTTCTTTCCTGGGTTTATGTCCCAGTTGCTTCTCCTTCTGTGTATGCGTGCTTGATTCACATTATAGTCGGCTATAGTTTTAGAAGATTACAACCTTAATTATGATCATTACTTTTAGGAATACAGTAATAACCCCTCAACATAGCACACTGTCAGTCTGTGATGTAACCTGACTTTTGAGGGAGAACAGATCAGTTTTGCTCATGGAAGTTCTGTGCTTTAAGGGTGGAGAAGAGTGAGGGACAAGAAGCCATTGTAACATACGTGGTAACATATACATGCTACATAACTGTGTAACATGGCTGTGCTGCCCAGTCAGGTTTTTTTAGAAAGTGGAGTTCAGCTCTCTTGGCATTTTGAGAGCAAGACTTGCTCTTCCCTTACACGTTGGCTGTTGCAGACATAACTGCATCCCCAGGCTGTCACTGTTAGGTTTAAGGTGGGTTTCAGTGCACGCTGGTTTATTGCAAGTCTACTCCTTGAAATCTCATTCTCACGACTTCTACAGTGCCATTATGCATCTCCAGTTTAAAAATCTGCCATATGTTTGGAAGGACAGAATATAAAATAATTTTATTGACATATTAGTAATGGGCTTGTGCACTACTGTTACCCTAAATTCCCTAAAGCCACTGAAGCATCTTTACAATCTTACAGTCTTTTCTGTGGGCAAAAAGAGAGAATTTGCTTCAAAATCTGACATTACTGGAAGAAGGGACCCGTAGGGTTCTCTTTGTTCTTACTGCTGTGAAAGCAGTCTGCGCAAAGTCTGCCAAACTTGAGCAATAATATAATACATAATACTTACAACTTGTGTTGTTGACCCATAGAAAATTACCTGTGATATTTCTGGAAGGTGTTGGTGAATATTTCAATTTCAACAATCTAAGGAATTTACTACATTTTAAAAATTACTTCCCCAGGGATAATTCAGTAGAAAAAAATGAACGACATACTTTCTGAATAGAATATATTTCCTAAAGGCTTATAATTGATCAGTGGTGTTTCTTAGGGAGATAAAGCAGAGGAGCATACGTTGAACTAAATATTCTTTTAGAATTACTTTTTTTTCCGCACCTGAATTACTCAAGTTACTTTTGAACTGATTTTTATCCAGTCAGTTACTGGGATGATTACAGGTAGATTTGATTTTTCCAGTAGCTTTTGTTTCTTTTCTTTTCTTTTTCCTTCAAAGATTGAAATGTTACAGTAGTCATCAATTAAAATATTTCAAAGTGATATGTTGAAGTTACTATCTTGTGTTCTATTTACAGGTGCCGCTTCAGCCAAATGCTGCATCCTATTTTTGAGGAAGCTTCTAACGTAATCAAAGAAGAATATCCAGATAAGAATCAAGTGGTGTTTGCTAGAGTAGACTGTGATCAGCATTGTAAGTAAATCCTGATTTAGATTTTTTTGTGCTGTCCTGCTACTAAGTTACTAATTGTATTGAAAAATATGCTAAATAGCCATGTAAAGTATAGCTGTACCTGGCCCGTCATTTAGCCCAGGGTTGCTTTTATTGTGTCAGCAAACCTTTTCTTCAAAATTTGTCTGAGCAATTTCCAATGTTTCTTTCTCATAGCATCCATACACTTTTTTTTTATTAGTTCAGCCTATCTCATTTGAATATAATGAGGAGAAAAAGGCTGGGATTATAAATTGAATTGTCTCACTGAGGTGTTGGAGAAGCACTAGTGCAACAAATGATGCAGGTCTTCACAACCAAGAAGAGGAAGACGTAACCTGCCATTGTCAGCATGAAGAATATGTTCTGCTCAGGTCTTCCTTCCACCTCAGAGTCATGGTGGGGGTTATAAGTTTCTTTTCACACAGCCAGGCAGGGATCAGAGCTTTGCTTTGCTGTTTGTACACATGCCAGCAAACAGTTGCCTGTTTGGGTTGGGTTTTCCCCATGCCCAGACATACAGGAAAATGATATGCGAAATCTTATTTTATGCTGGTACTAATCCCTAGAGTTCCTTTTAAATCCTGTAATAAGTCAAATGCAAGGAACATCTGCTGCACATTGAAAGGCAAATGGATAGCACCAGGATTTTTATTACATTTATAGGATCAGCTGTGTTGGTTTAGGTTTCTTGGAGAACAGCATTTCTAGGGATAATTTCTTTACAGTGGCTTGTGATTCCCAAAGAGTATTAACAGCAGAAATTCACCTTAATCAATAATGATTATACTATTTGGGCTTTAAAAAACTGTTAATTTGTAAGAATAAGCATCACTGGAAATTTGCTCATCTTTTCATGTCAAGGTAATTACAACAAAACTTTGTGGAAAGTTCTCACTAAAGACCATAGTAGAATCAGCCTGTGTTGTTGTGTTTTATTGTTAAGGTTTAACTGAACTGCTGAAATCCTTACTTTTGTTGCTGTAGCTTTAGCTGCTTGAATAACTCAAGAGAGTCTGGGCTGCTGGATGCCCAGTGTTTAGCTGTGAGATGTTCTTGTCTTAGCAGTTTCGCAGTTAAGAAAACGTTTTTTTGCCCCCCCCGCCAAGTGTTTGAAACACTTTAAAAGTTTGTTGCTTAATCCTCTCATGTGCTCCTTGAATTAAGGTAATTGGAGCTTGTTACATAGAGCTAAGAGGAGGAGATGCTACAGAAGAGATTGTCATCCTTCTTGGAGTATGTGTAGTGGGCTAAGTAGTAGGAGGCAGCCAGGAGTTTTGGTATTTCTTTTTATTTCTGGAATACCATTAGTTCTCTGTATTTACTCTTTTTGTCCTTAATTTAAGTAGATGAGCATGACTGCTGCTGCAGAAGATGTAAAATGTGAGAATTAAAAGTAAAATCCTTTAATGCCAGGCAATTTGCATTGCCTTTTTGAATTAAAATAACCAAGTTGTATATGTCATTCCTAGTTTCTAGTATTTATTTGCTGGGTTGTAAACAGTGGTACGTTTCACGGCACACAGTTACTGGATATGTCCTAAAGTTTTAGGTATTTTAACTTGGATTTTAACATGTGCACTAGCAGCTTTTTAGTAAGAGAGTGGATATTACCATATTATCAAGGTTGGGCCTGCTGTAGTATTTTGCTGAATGCTGCTGTCAAGATTGTTAGTGGTTTGGGGTTTTTTATTCAAGCTTTATATTTTTGTAAGTGTTTACCTGTTTTAGCAATGCTAGAGGGTTTATGTCAATATTTTGGTGGTTTTTTATGCCTGCAGATTTCATACCACTAGTAATTCACTATTAGAATGATGTTCTAGAGATGGTGGATTATTTACATTACAAATGATCTGGTTCTTTTTGAGGCCAAGACTCTGTAGGGAGTCCAAATAGCTGATTTCTGGCCACTTGCAAACAGCTTTCAGAATGGTCACTCAGGCATAGATACTTTCTATTTAATGCACTATTATTGAAGCACACTGAAGGGCCCAGCAGCTCACACCAGCTTCTGAGGGTAAAGCTAATTAAAGAGAATTATTGATGTACTGCCAAATGTTTGATGCCTAATGACAAAACCATCATGCTGTCTGCTCTTATAGCCAATATAAAGATGTTTTTCTGGAAAGTGATAGTCCCTTATGTGATAAAATACAAAATATACATATTAACACTATATTAAGCCTCTGTGTATGTTATATTTTACACCAGTTTATAATACTGTGGAGATAATTATACCTGACTTGTGTAAGTGAAGTCACCAGGCTGTGTTTAAGCTGGTGTGGAACATACACTAAGGGTAAACCTGAAGCAGGTAGCTGAAGCAGGTACACTTCCCTTTTCCAAGACCACATCCTTTTATAACTTAGAAATGTCTGAGTTCTGCTATATTGTGTCTTGTTAAAACCTTTGATGGTTTTGGTGTGTTCAGTTTAGTAATTCACCTATCTTAAATATGAAACACCTCTCATCTAAGTATAATACCTAGTAATAGTGATCTTCCATATAAAATTACAGAAGATTTTACTGCACAGATATTATAAAGAAGGTTTTGTTTTGTGGTTTGTGGGTTTTTTTGTTTGTTTAGGGTTTTTTGGGTGGTTTTTTTGCTTGCTTATGTTTCAGGGTTTTGTTAATCATTTGTGTTAAGCAGCAGTGTTGGAAACTCACTTGATACAATAGATTTCCTATGTTTCTGTTCTCTGTGAGTGAATATTGCAATCTAGAACTCATGTTTCTCTGGAGGAGAGTTTATATTTTGGACAGTTTCTCTGACTTCGACATTAGGAGCTGTGGTACAGAATTCTTGTAAATTGAAATATATATATGGAGGGTTTGATTCTACTGCACTGTGATTTCCTTTGGTTTCTGAGTTAAATAAAAAATAGTAGCTAGTTTGAATAGATCTTTGTGGCTCCAAACATAAATCAGCTTCTCACTGATGGTATGTAAAGAGGTGCTTTGCTGGCCAGGCTGTTTAGGGAACTGTTGTTCTTCCATTCAAAATGTGTCCAGGAATGGTATTTTCCCTCAGTGTTGTGAGCTGCTGGTCTCTCTGGGTCTGGCTGTTCCTGCAATGTGAGCTCATGTTGGTAATGTTAGTCTGCAGAGATGAGATTGTGTTGCTACTTTGCCTTTGGTAAGCAAAAGAACTCAGTGATAGCAAATTTGGAAGTTCATAAAGGAATTGTAAATGAAACTCTAAACAGGCATGAGGATTTCTTTGCATTCTTGTCACTTTGCTTGCAAAAAAAATCAGTCTGAGAGAGTTGTCTTTGGATAAAATAAAAAGTGTAAGTGATTTGGAGAGGTTGTTGATGGCACTTCTCAGGAGAGCCATTTTTTTAGTCTGTCAGAAAAGGTTACAGGATGCCTACTGATGAGGCCCTGCTTAGAGTGGTTTAAATTTGCTGTTACCTGAGTTTGATAGAGAATATTGATTGCTTTTCTTCTACTTGTTTTGGTCCATCATACAAGTCACCAGTATCACAATCATTGGAGTAGGATGCCTAGTTTAGATGGTTTCCCAAGTTCCTTTCTAATTCTGCTTCCCATGAGTATTCCCAGGGCTTACAATTTCTTGCAAGTGTCACAAGAGTAGTAGTTTAACTGGGGAGAATTAATGATGTATTATGAAAGTAAAAAGTATCTACCAAGGCCAGATTTCATTTGTCATCTCTAGTGTGCCCTGGTGGGTAGCCTGAGGGAC
This sequence comes from Machaerirhynchus nigripectus, assembly GCA_013397975.1. Classification (NCBI taxonomy): domain Eukaryota; kingdom Metazoa; phylum Chordata; class Aves; order Passeriformes; family Dicruridae; genus Machaerirhynchus; species Machaerirhynchus nigripectus. Next base: position 480,496 of record VZRQ01012393.1, on the reverse strand, counting down.
TTCAAAAGATGTTGATTGATCTCGAGTGAGTGAGCAGAATAATCATTTGGTCATTCCAAATATACAGCTGAAAGAATTTGTTACTTTTGAGATGGAAGGTATTGCAGAAGTGTAAGGAAGACTTAAGATTGTTTGACACACAAAATAAAATAAAGATTAGTGTTAGATCCAGAAAATTCAAGCTCTCTTTATATGTAGCTGTGCAACTCCTACAGCCATCATGTAACACCAAAGTTAGGAAATGCAGTAGCTTGGGTTTGTGCTAGCTCTTCCTCAGGCAACAGGAAGACACCACCCCCCTCTCCCCTAGAAAATGGGACACTGAGTACTTTCAGAAATTATTTTTACAGGGTTTTGAGTTTTGAAACTTTGATGTTCTTTCAGATAACTTTTCAGGCTGTAATAGTCCTCTGTTCAGCATGTGAATTCTTCAGGTGGTGCCTTATATTATGAGGTAGGCGTGGAGCATAATTATCAGTATTGTTCAAATCTTAGTGGACATCTTTTTGACAGCCACTCCTGTAGACTTAAAATCTAAATATGTGTTTAGTCGTAGTATGAATTATGGCCCTGAAAGATTAGAACAGTGTACTGAGTTAATAGCAGCCCCTGTAAATATTGCTGATTCTTCAGTGGGACAGACCTTCTTAGCTACATGGTGGGTGGGAGACCTCTTCAGTATAGTGTGTCTTGGTGCAGTCTCCAACACATTCTTCATTGTACATTTAATTTCAGTTTGGTGGCAATGGAACTGAGTTTCTTGGTGACGTGATCTGATATCTAGCTAACTGAACTTTGGATAGTGTGTTGTGGTGTTAACCTAGAACGGTGGAGTCTGAAGCATTCTGGGAAACAAATCACTGACCATGTGCTTGCTTGAAGCTGCAGCTTGGGTAATGTGTGTACACACCAAGAGAAAAGCCTGACACATCCCAAGAAATGGGCTTTGGCTTTCCTTTGAATAGAGGAACACACGATGCTCTGGCGATGGAGAAATGGCTGACAGTACAAGAGATATGATAAAGATATGGATCACAAATGATAGCTCACAAAGCCTGCTTTCTTAGAGGATCTCGCTCAGAAAGTGACATGGGAGACTGTCTTAGAAAACATGAGTGTAAATGTCAGGTTTCACGTAGAAGTTTCTTTCAAAATGAGAGCTGCTCTCTCTTCCCTGTTGAAAGAATGAGCTTTGCTCAGGAGAAGTAATACAGTGCATCTGTGAAGAGAACTGAGCGACTGTAAAATATTCCTGTTGGAGTTGGCAGAGTGAATAGTGGAAAAAAGTCTGGCCAGTTTGGAAATGGTTGCATGTCAACAGATAAATGTGCAAAATGGGAAGGAGAGAATCATCTGAATCCAAAAGTCATTGCTGTGCTCAAAGTTTTTGATTTGTAGAAGAAAAAAAGATGCTCGAGTGTATCAGTAGCTTCCTATCATAATTAATGTGAAACCATTCTGGTAGCACAAACATTAGATTTGTGATTTAATGATTAATTCAGCAAAATACAAACACAAGGTTGATTCCTTTTATGGTACCTGCATATCTGAAGAAAATAAAATGTCATAAAGTTGTAGTTGGGAACTTTTTTTTTTAGGTAGGTTGCCCTTGTCTGTTTCAAATACCTCTTCTCATCAGAAAATGGGCAGTGGGAATGTCTGGAAATATTTTTAAATTTAATTTAGGATTTACTATAACTAATGCAATCTGTGAATGAGTTCAAACAATATTCCATGTATTTGCATTGTGTATTTCCAATTTTAAAAGGAATATAATTTTGTAGTTGCACTGCTTATGCTAACTCTACCTGTATCAAATGCCAGATCTTAATGAGGCATTTAAGGTTTACTATATTTGACTTCTGAATTAATTCAAACAATTTTTCATGTACTTGCATTTTATTTTTTGTAAAAAGATGGTTTTCAAATACTTACTTGTGTAGGAGTGTCATTTCTCTGTGTTAGTTCAAATACCAGCATTCGTGGAATCTCAATGTAATTTGTAAAGATCACCCAAGTACTGACTTATGAAATAATGTTTGAATTCAGCTCTGACAGTGGGCATTTATTACCATTAATTTTTTTACACAACTTCAGCCCTTGGTGAAGATCCACATCCCTAGGGACTTCAACCTCCATCTTGGAGAATCTTCATGAGCCCCAGAATGTCCATTCTTCAACCCTTGCGTCCTCCTATAGCTGTGGAAATAACTTGATGGAAAAGTCCATGTTGTGAAACAGAAAGTGTGGGTTTTGGTGTTCTCTTGCTGTGCAGTTCTGGAACAGGAAGAGTCTTTGATCTCAATGTGTTTCTGTGAAACCTTGACATGTTGTGCTCCTTGTCCCTTATCAGACCCTGGTCAAGTTTGGATCAGCTCATGTACTGTCAGACTAAAGGTCCTTCTGTCAGCAGGGGAGAAGGGCAGCAAATGCCTGGCTTGCAGATGTTGTTTGTCTTCTACCAAGCAAATACCAAGTGATTCCTCTATCTCTATGCTTGCCACCTTCTTGCAGGCAGCTCTTAGGTACTTTAACTAAAAAGTGGTGGAGTTTAAGGGAAGAAAACATTATTAATCTAATGCTCATTAATGTTGAATATATTGGCATCCTCCCCTGAGAAATTTGTATTAATTTGAAATAAAAGTACTCTTCACTGAGGACATAAAATGTTTCACCTTAATTTTAACTGTAATTAGCGCATTAAGAAATGCACTCCTGGGATATTTAGGAAACAAGTCAAGGCCTTTCTCTTAGTCAAAACTGATAGGCTGAATTCTGTGTTATTTTAAAGTGATGCTAAGCTTTTTAGGAACTGGGCTAAACTGGTGAAGCATTGAAGTTTACATGGGAGATGTTAGAGAACGTTTTTGTGGAGTAGACCTGATTCTTATTCCTATGCTATGCACATTTGGTTTTCAGTTCTCAGACTCATCTAAGCTGTGCAACTGGTTCAGAGACTGTTTTCAGTAACTAAAGCTGCAAGTAGGATTAGTATTGTTCTAGCAGCAGTTGAAATTACTGATGGTTTCACTGAGAGTTCTCTGGGCAGCATGGAATTCAGACTTTTCCATTCTCTTTAAAAGAGAGTAAGTGTAAGATAGAAAGCAAATCTGCCTTGTGTTAAATACGTAACTGAGAAGGCATGTTTTTGTCAGAATGGATTTGTTCTCACATCATTCAGTACTGAGCCACATGTGCTGATGGACCCCATTTGGTTGCCTTCCTGCTCTGGGCTGATCCAGGTCACCTGAAGGGTACCCTGTGACTTGTAACGAGTCCTTGAAAAGTAAGGACATGTACAGCCCACACTTGCAATGCCTTTCTCTCTCTATTGACTAAATGAAACTTCTCCGTCTCCAAAGGATAACTGAGTCTGCTGCATTCACCACCTCTGTCTTTCCTTGAGAGAGAAAAGAAGGGAAAGCGTGGTGGTTGTGGTTGACTGGAATGAGTCTTCTCAAATAGTTAATTAGTTCAGGGAAAGTGGGCAGACTGCTCATGTTTGGGGGGGTTTAGTTGAGTTTAGGTACAGAAGTTTAAGTAAACTGCATCCCACTCTGTAAGAGAGGATACACAGTTTTTACAGGGTCTGTGAGACTATATTTTTTTCTAGATTTATTTCCAGGGGAGGAGTGAACAGGGGGGAATAATTAAGCAAAGCAAAAGCCAAAGGAAAGTGCTTGTGGAAATCTATCTGGCATTGCATACTTTGTTTCTATTGTTTGTTTTTATTCTTGCTTTCCTAGGAACCCAAAGTATATCAGGTTACCTTGTTTCTTTGGTTCCTCCTCATAAAATCTTGAAGTTCTTTGCTGAACTTCAGCCAAATCTGAAAAGGGGAAGAGCATTCAAAGCTATTAAATACTTAAAAACTTTGATTAAAGCAGTTGCTGAATATTGAAGGTGCACAAACCCAATTTCTACACCATAGCAAAAGTTGCTGTAAAAACTCAAGGCATCTGGATCCTTCTCAGTATGCCATGAACCACTTGCTGGTTATGTGTAAACTTCCCCATCAATGTGTAGCTGAGAACTAGCTGCATTTCCTATTACAATTTGCTATGTCCCAGTGATTTAGCAAAGTGAAAGTAGGATGAAGGGGCTTGTAAAGAACTGTGGTGGGGTGTGGTGAAGAACCACATTAGTGCCTTAGTAGGGGTTGAAATTAAGGGGCACAGGATGCACATATGTGGGAAACTGGACTTTATTGCTTCTGCTTAGCTTTCTTCTTTGCTGCTCTTCTAATTTTCCTATAAAGCGTTTTGCTGTTTTTGTTCTTTTACATTTGTAAGTCTTGTGAATAAATAAATAACTCACCTGTTACATAAAGGTGAAAATAGCTAGTGCTCTTGTGCTGGATGAGTGCGAATACATGTTACTTTGTTGTGTGAAGCTCTGTGTGGTCCAAGTGTAGAAAAAGACTGGACTGCATGTGTAGATGTGAAATAAGACCAGTCTTGAAGAGAATGATGATACTGGTTGACCAGGGTGGTGTTTGCCTTAATTTAGAAACCTGGAATTTTGTGTTTGTTCAAAACCTGAACATCTCAGAACTGTAACAGCAGTCTTCTGGCCTTCATAGGCTTCAAAAAATACTTTGCACAAGGTTTACATTCTCTAAAATTTTAGGCTTGACAGTTATATTTCCAGCATTGCAATTGAGATGAAAATCTCAACACGTTTAAAGAAAAATAGGAGATGATTTATTTTATTAAAATTTTCTCAAGTGGGTTAACTAACTGAGATTGGCAAGCTTTGAAGATTCTCATGTTCTTGCTATGCTCTTAAATTTGCCTTCCTAATTCCTTGTAGGAAGTGTACTAAATGAGTATACATGACAAAGTTGAGTCTTTACATATCGCAGATTTGGGTAATTTTTTTATGAAGATCAGTACACATGAGAAATATAGGTGTGAAGGGTTTGGGGTTTTTTTGGTGTGTTTTT
>VZRQ01012393.1:430954-475500 GCA_013397975.1 Machaerirhynchus nigripectus | reverse complement strand
TTTTTGGGGTTTTTTTTGTTGTTGTTTTTTTTCTTTTTTTGTTTTTTAGTTTTGTCTTCTTGTTGCTTAAAGTTGTAGAACTACTGGTTCAGAGATTCCACATACAGGCAGACATACATGCATAAGTCACCATGTTCAATGTATTTCTGTATTTGGAGGGCTTTGGTTTCATTATCTTAATTTTTTTTTAGCTGATATAGCTCAGAGGTACAGGATAAGCAAATACCCAACTCTGAAACTCTTCCGGAATGGCATGATGATGAAGAGGGAATACAGGGGCCAGAGATCTGTGACAGCAATAGCAGATTACATCAGGCAGCAGAAAAGTAATCCTATTCGGGAGGTCCAGGATTTGGAAGAAATTAGTTCTCTTGATGTAAGTATTTCAGTTTTATTCCTTCTCTGTTTTTCAGTGTTTATCTGTGGAACACCATGTATTTGAAGTATGTATTGACTTCCTTTTTTTTCCATTCAGAAATGTTCAGTACTTTGTTTTTTTTTAAACTGAGTGGAAAACTGGATCATTTGCAGTATTACAAATTAGTGCAATAGGGTCACTTTGAGCTGCATTCACTCCACTACTCAGTTATTTGTCTTGCTTTTAATAATTTGAAAAGAATCATATGTTGTATTTGACAAGATACTTCTGTTATTTCTCACCAAAAAAATACTCACAAGGATTCTTCTGAATATTGAAAAGGCAAAAAAGAAATAATTTCTGCATGCATTGACTGTTGAATGAATGGCATCTCTGTATTTAATATCTTTAGGAAGTAGTGACAGTTTTTGATAATTTGATGCAAGTTATAATTCAACTTTTGTTTTTACAGCGCAGCAGAAGGAATATTATTGGGTACTTTGAGCAGAAGGACTCTGATAATTACAGAACCTTTGAAAGAGTAGCGAATATTTTGCATGATGATTGTGTGTTCCTCTCTGCCTTTGGGTAAGTTTTGAAATTCGTTGATTTCCTGACTTCATTATTGAAATTCTGTTAATGAGGTCTATATAATTGAATGGACTTCTTTAATGTTTTCAGTGTGGCATTACTGAAGAAACTAAACCTTAATAGATAAATACACTGAAGGGATAGAAGGATAAAACTCTTTCTACCTTAACATTTGCTGTGAAATTCAACTTTTATTTTTTGCTTCCTTTTCTTTTTTTACCATTCTTTGGCAGTATAGTTTATATGTACCTGAGGGGGTTTGGGTGAGGGAATGGTAGACATTTATGTCCCAAAAACTTGTGTTATTAGAGGGAGAGGAGAACAAGTAGGGAAGAGTTTGAAAATGTTTTGGAAAAAAAATTCATTAGCTTTACAGAATGAGTAACTTTTTTGCAACCTCTTAGATTTTTTCTCTTTAAAATAGGACCATTTGTGAAGGTTTCCTTCATTTTTGTAGGTTGGGTTTTTTTCATTCTTTCCTTTTTTCACTCTTTCCTTTTTTGTTTTTTTTCTCTTTGTAAGGAATGTAGTTGCTTACTCATTTCCTCTTGGTGTTAGGGGAGCAGACCTTGTTCCAAAATACCTAATTTCTGTGCCTGGGCCTTTTTCTATGTCAATGCACAGTGTAATAGCTTAGACAGAAAATTGCACTGGTGAGCTACAGAGTATAAGCCTACAAGAAAAACCTACAGGAATTCAAATTTCTCCTTGTACAGATTTACAGTGATATTTTAAAATATTCAGTAGAAGAAGAATAGATTGGGAGAAATTCACTTTTTAAGTAGCATAATAAAATTAAAATCTAGATTCTTTCTGCAGTGTTTAATGTGCCAGCACTGCCCAATTTGAAGTGATTGGGCATTAATGTGATTGTAGGGGTTTCCAGTCTACTTAGAGTTGCAAGACCAGGAATTTGCACAGGTTTTGCTAGATTTTATACTGCACAGAGTTGCCTCAAGAGTTTTTTTTAATTGGAGGTAGTGGAGAAAGCAGAGAAACTGTGAGGATGTATCAAGGTAGAAGATGTTTTGTCTGTTTGAACAAAACCTGTTGTCAGTCACTGATGCCTCTTCCAGTATGTTTCTAAAAATAGTTTGGGGGTGGGGGAGAGTATTTGCAAAGTGCAGGAGTGCACGTGGCTTTCCCTTCCTTCAGTTCCCAATTAGGTAATGCAGTGACTGTATGCAGCCCTGGCCAGGACTTGTAAATCCGTGGTCTGTAGATCTGTCACTCTTATCCCCAATGAGTGCCATTATCTCAAGTGTTTTCTGATGGGTGCATCCATGCTTGTTCTCAGCACAGCCAGCCTGAGTTGCTGTTAGAATTTTAAGGGGTTTTTTTGCCCGTCATTCAACTTCTCAGTCTTTTTCAGAAATAACTTAAAAAAATTATTAGTAAGATGGCACTACTTTCAGCATTCACTCTCCTGTTTTTTGAGTCTGTACATCTTTGGTTTGCTGTTTGTCAATTGCATATAACGAGAAGTAGTTTTCCACCACTCAGTGTTAGCACTTGGTTGTTGGGCACTGTTCTTGAAGTAGTTACTGTGGGGGGTTTATTTTTATTTTTTGTTCAGATAAAAGCAATAAGCATACATAGTGGAATGGATCAGAGTTCGATTATTCGTAATCTGCCTGTGTAAATACAGATTGCCCAGCAGGTTTATCATTATTCTTATCTCCAGACACCCATTCCCTTTCTAGCCTGGAGCTGTTAGTGCTTTACAGTGCAGCCTTCCCAACAGCAGCCTTGGGAGCTAAATGTTTTCTTCTCTCAGTAGCTGAGGCTCTTCAGCTTCCTAAAAATTTATATGTGAAAGGACTTGCAAGGGAGATGCTGGCTACAGATCAGTGTTTTTTATTCAGATTATATATAGCAAAATTCTTCATGGGCAGCTGGCATTGATCAGTTGAACTCTTCTGACTGAGCATCCTAACATCCCCTGGAAGGGACTTTTGGTTTTGCAATGGACAGAGTTCAACAGCTACATGGTTTGGGGAGGTTACATGCGTGGTCGTGTTCAAATTTCTCTTAAGCTAAAATAAAACAATCAATTTGACAGGAGAAAAACAGTTGCTTGACTAACTTCTGTCAAGGCAGAACTGTCCCATTATGCCAAAGTTACTCTGGCTTTAGGTAGTCGTAATAGCTTATTTAAAAACTCTGTTAATAGTACTTAGTTGCAGATGATCTTGATTCTTAAAACTGTTCTTAAATCAACTGGTCCTTACAGTTCAGTTAAGATCTGAAGTGACCACAGAACAAGATTAATGAAAGAAGACTTGTAAGCAGGAGGAGATAGATGAAGAATCTGATGAAGAGATTGTTAGAGGTAGATTTTAGAAGTAGAGAGGAATGAATCTGAAAGTTTGTGAACATGGAAGAGAATGTTCAACAGGAAAAAAAAAGCCAAAAATACTTTTACCTTAAAAGGCTATGATGAACTGTAAGTAGTTAATGGAAGAAAGTGATAAATCTAGGAACTGTTTTAATTTTACATTAGCAAGTAAATATGGCAGGGGAGGGTGGGGGGGGTTGTGTGCTTTCCAGAGATTCACCTTGTACATTACTGCTTCAAAAAACGACAAAATGCAAACTGAAGTGTTTCCATTTTAGTAGTTGTTTTAAAAAGGTGTATCTTCAGGCGTTTGGGATTTTCACATCATGTCCCCACTTTATTTGAGTTATCTGAAAAAAAAATCAGTCATAGCTGCAGCTACTGGAGTGGAAGAACACAGAAAAGGACATTTTGGGTTCTACCACAGGGTTACCCTAGAGCATATATTTCATTATAGATTATCATCATCTTAGCAAACAGTGATTGGGCAGGTGGCTTCTATGGCTTCACTTTCTGATTCCATGAAGGCTTATCTGGGATGCAAGTGGTTTACTTCAGTGATGATTGTCACTAGGAAGCCTCATTTCACATTATTGGGAGAGTCATGTCAGGAACACAAAAACGCGTTTTAAAATACACATCTCTAAACTGATGCAAATACTGGTGGTGTATTATATTCTGCAAGGCACCTTCTGTATGTGATAAGAAAAGGATAATTTAATCAAAAGAAATCAATGAGACATAGGTACTTTGAGTTAAGCCTTACGATGTCTGTATTTTTCTTGGCACTCTAAATTGTTCAGACCCCTGCAAGATGTAGCTCACCTTGCAGTGAGGTAAATTCAGATAATTTGACTTCTCTTTTTTTTCTGTCTCCTCCATTGGATGCACAACTGTTCCGACTTGTTTAAATAAGAAACGATAATTTTGGGGTACAAACTAGCAGCTTTCAGGGCACTTTGTTGTGATTTGGGATAAAATATTCTAAAGGCAAGAGAGGAGCTTACTAAGGTGAGGTTGTAAGCTGAATAGCAAGGAGGAACTGTATGTCTTAGAGGTACACACCTGCTATATCATCAGTGGCCAAAAACTGCATGCTGTGTCTTTTCTTTAGATCTGTTCTGAGGGTAAAATGGAGAGTGGGGGCTCACTTGCCATCCATTTTCTCATTCTTATGCCTATAGAACACCTCAAAGCCCTTCTTTATCAGAGTAGGTAAAGATGTAAATTCTTAGTGTAAACAGTGGAACAGGAAGAGTAAATGCAAACAAGAGTCAATCTTTCTCTTTTGCTTCCTTAAGATTTTTTTTTAGTTCTCTGATGGTCTCTTACCCAAAATTGTCCTGGCAATTATCACTTGTCTCTTTGATGCCTTTAGTCCAGACTTAGGGATCTTAGGGATGCATTTTCCTGACTCCGTTTATGCCCTCTTATCAAGGCAGGCCAAGTTTCTATGGAGTCACTTTACTGTTTATTTTAAAAATGAAGGACTTTAATTCTCAAGTTGTAAAGGAAAAAAAAAAGAAATAAAGAAAGGATAGCAAATTAAAATATTAATTTTGGTATCTCAGTTATTTTATTTGTCTGTACCAAGATGTGCTTAATGGTTGGTTTGTTGTAGGGCTATTTCAAAAGCAGAGAGATTTAGCGGAGACAATGTAATCTACAAGCCACCAGGGGTAAGTGTAACTATGTATTTTATTTTGATTGTTGTGATTATATGTGAATACAAACAAATGGAGACTGTATTCAGATCATTCAGTACATTAGTGCATCTCAAATCTTAGGTGTATTTCCTCACTAAATAGTGTGAGAAATAGGATCACAGAAATTAGTGTTTCTGAGTCATTGAAAAAGATGAGTCTCACGTGTTACCAGTTAATGCACAGAACCTAAACCTGTAATTTGAAATATCAATGTCCAAAAAAATTCATCTTCTTTTTCCTGAGAAACACAGTCAACACATTATGTGTATAAATACTGTGTGTTCTGTAGAACTCTTAAAAATCTGTGAAGCTGGTAGACTTCATGTTTTTCAAAGCAAGTGACAATTACTGTGTATTTTTCTGGCTATTACTTGACTGTCTTGTGTGCCTTAGTCCACAAGGGTTAAGAGCTCTTCTCTTAATTAAAAAAAAAATTAATTACATTAACTGTGGATTAACAAACTCTCATAAACATAGTTTTACTGGAGGAGAAATTCAGGACAGAAGAAAATATGCAAGAATTGCACTATAGAGACATACTGTCTAATAATCTGTTCCTTTCTCAAATTTACTGCATGAAAAGAGCTGCTTACAAAAGAAGAAATAGATGCAAATAGACCTGAAGGGGAAGGGAGTTTCAAAGCGTTTTTTTTTTCCAGAAACAGAATTTATTAAGTTACCTAATTTATATGGTATTTCTGAATTAAGGTGTGCTTAATCATGGCAACAGCTTGCAAAGTCATGCTTCACTTCATGTTAACCAAAATTGCAATTAAATTAAGGGATGCTAGCACTGAATTACAAGTTAAAACTACTAGCAAACAAAGGAAAATTATTATTTATTCATATATCTTTGGCAAAGCAAATGTAAAATACCAGTTTCAAGTCCTGTAGGACATTAGGAGGGGTTTTGATGAGTCTTTGTAACTATCAGTGTGAAGCAGCTCACTATCTGCATTTAGTTTAGATCTGGAGATACTACTTCTCAGCCTAGCAGAGATCTATATAGCCTTTACTTGAAGCATCCCTAATTTAAAAACAAAGTATCTCCCATTCTTTATAAGTTGTCTTTAAAAATGGAGTTGACTGCATAAATTATCATATGTAATATTTATTTTCCATTTTTACTTTTATCACAGTTAATAAAAATCTTGCATCCAGAAGGTTGAATATTGGCATAATATTTGTTTTCAATATTTATATGAATATTGTTATTTTATGTTGAGTAGGTAATCTTTGTAGGCAGCAATATAATTTTTACTGTTTCTCATCCTACTGTATTTTTCTTTTCAACAGGAAAATGCTCCAGATATGGTGTATTTAGGCTCACTAACCAATTTTGATTTGATTTATGCGTGGACACAAGATAAATGCGTACCACTAGTTCGAGAAATTACATTTGAAAATGGGGAGGTAAGAATTTTTTCCACTATTCTATGTTTGGGGTTTCTTTCTCAAAACCCAAATGTCTCTTTCAAGGTTCCTAATCCACATCAAAGAACTTTTTGTGTTTTGTTTTAGGCAGAAAATGGCTGTCAGATAATGTCTTTTCATTCTTTAGTCTTGGTCAGTCTTGAAATTCACTGGAGGCAGATCTGTAGTAGTTTCATACACTAACAAAGTAAGAAGTTGTAAGTACAGACCATTAAGGTTGGAAAAGACTTCTAAGATCACTGAGTCCAGGAGTTAATCCAGCACCACTGTGCTCAGCACTAAACCATGTCTCCAGGTGCTGCACCCATATGGTTTTTTGAGCACTTCCAGGGATGGTGATTCTACCATTTCCCTGAGCAGCCTGTTCCAGTGCTTCACAACCCTTTCAGTGAAGAAATTTTTCCCAGTATCCAATCTAAACTTCCCCTGGTGCAACTTGAGGCCATTTCCTCTTCTCCTTTCAGTTGTTATCTGAGAGAAGAGGCCGACTCCCACCTGGCTACAGCCTCCTATCAGGCAGTTGTAGAGAGTGATAAGGTCTCTCCTGAGCCTCCTTTTCTATAGCCTAACACCCCCAGCTCCCTCCCATTGATGTTAATGTTAGTGGTAGAAAAATATTATTGTATTAACCACTTCCAAAGCATTACCTAATCAATAAGCACATTAAATGGTGGCTGACCATGGAACTGGCAAACTTCTGGGAATGTTAATGAAAACTATGTGGGGTTTTTATTTTCACTCTATATTAAAGCACTGGTACCTTAATCTTTGTGGTTTCAGGTGTTGTTTCCCATGCTTTTCTTCTTTTGGCTGTAATTTTTCAGGTGGAATTTGGGAATTTGCTTTTAAACACCTCTTTTCTTCTCATTATTTCTTTCAATGCATTTTTGGTTTTTTTTATAACTTAGTCTTCTTTTGTCCATTTCCAACTCCATATTTTATTTTGTTCTTTGTAAAATAATGAACAGGAAAAAAATCCTTAGAAATTTACCAAGTTTATAGCACCTCAGGAGTATTTGTACATAGGCACAGAATCTGCTAGAAAGTCTGTCAAGGTTTGTCACAAATTACAGTATGTTGTCCTTACTTGATGAGAAACCAGAGATTCAGTCATGTGACTCACTCACAGTTTGCACACTTAATTCTTTTTATCCTGACTCTGCAGTGCATCTAACAGTGCTGTTCTGGGCACATGCTGCACTTCAGGTTTCATGGGAGAGAGAGGGACAGGGTGGTTTTAGTAAGCCATTTTTGCTGACTGTTTTCTAGTCAATCCCACCAACTTTTATTGGAAAGTTCTGATAGTTAACAAATCTTAATTCTTCCTTTGCAACTCAGTATGTAAAAGATGCCACATGGTAACATCTTTAGAAGTGTGTGGTAGATTTTTAATGTACTTTTCTCATGGTGAAACAGGATTCTGAGCCTTAGAAGCCAAGGTTCATCACTGGCAGCTTGTACCACAATCTTTTGTAGTTTCTCTGGTTGTTGCCTTAACCTTTGATTCCTGTTTGCCTAGGCAGATAGTCACAATTGCAATGTGACTTTTTTGCCTGGCAAAGTTTGTTTAAAAATTTCAGTGTTGCTGGTACCCAAACAAATTTAAACATGCCAAAACTGAGATATTTCTGCATGCTGAGATTGTATAGTTATTTAAATGGGCTCTTATTGTGCATACTGCACTGTATTACAGGATAAAAATAGGAAGTGCTGTGACTCTTAAGCTGTGTTTATGGCACTAGAATACACTTTAAACACAGTAATTGAACTCTGAAGCAAGGTCTTCTGCTTCAGGAGACTGCTCATTGGAGACAGTTCCTGTGCTTGACAGGCAAAGGCTGTTGGGATCAGTATACCAGTCAGAAGAAACCCCTGTTTTAACCTGTAATCAGGCTGTGTAGTTCTGTTTTAATTGAATGCCATGAACCTGTGTGGTCTAACAGTGATGCTGAACTGTGAGGTTTTGAACCAGTAAGAAGTTTCTCAAAGGCACACAGAGGTGACGCGGGGAGCTGAGATCTAATGGAAAGTCTTTTGATATTCTTAGTGCCAAACAACACAGTAGCTTTTGAGGGAGCTTCCACTTGTCCTGCCAGGTCAGTGAGATGTGATATGAAAGCTGGAATAGCAAAGGAAACCAAGGGAGGTACTTTATAGAAGGGCTAAAATCAGCAAGGTTCACACCAGCTGTTCTTACAGCCTGTTTGGAGATCAATTGATCTTGTGAATGTAACTTGCTGAGGTTGTCATTTTAGCTGCTTGCAAGCAAGAGAAGACCTTAGAGCCAGAATACAAAGCTCTGTTTAGGAGTTCTTCCTCTGGAAATGTACCCGTTGAAGTGAGTGGGGAAACAGAGCCATAATTGTTGTGGTACAAAACAGACTTTTTCCCATCCTGTGGTAGGAGAGGAGGCTGAGACCCAGCAGAATTTGTGTGTGTAAAAATGAGAATGAGCAAATATAATTAGTTGTTGTTTTAGGGATGGATTGGGAAGCTTGGATTTCAAGAGCACTGAAGTTATGAGGATCTTTGCAATCTTCTCTTTAAAAGACCAAGCTTCAGTTTACCTGATGGACTTGGATGAAGGAAGAACAAGAGCCATTTCATGTACCCTGTGTAACTGGCTGCCTACTGATAGGAAAAGTCTTCCTTCAACTTACTGGAAATTGAAGATACCTGAAGAAATGCTTTAATTTGGTAGCAGAACAAGCTACTACTATCTTTCTCAAAAAGCACAGTTTTTATGCTGATGTAGGCTAGAATTAAAGCAATAGCAGCATTTGCTTGTTACACCAGTTGTGCAAATGAAAGATAGACAACTGGAGGCATTTCTTAGGTGATAAATTATTGTTTCTTCAATCAGGCTGTAGTGAGTTGAGCTGACAAAAATCACTTCTGGAGCAAGCAAGTGCACATTGTTTGTGTTGGAGTAAAAGAAAAATCCTGAGTAAGTTATTCAAGGCAATCCTGTATTTATCTGTCCCTGGGCAGAGATCTTTAAAAGGCATTGGGCTGCAAAACCACATTCATATGAGGAACTGAAGTTTGCCTGCCCAACAAGGGGTGACCAGTCAGGACACAGTTACTGGCAGAAGAGCAGTGCTTGATCATAACTGGTCTGGCTGTGTCATTAGCTTCTGCTTTTTTCTTTTTTGGTGGGGAGGGGTTAGAGTACACATAGTACACATCTTAGCATAACACAACAAGGGTATTGTGTTGTGTTATGCTAAGAAAGCACCAACTTACTATGTGAATAAAGTAGAACTGGGTCTAGAATACATCTCAGTCTTTCATAGCATTTAACACCATGGTGCTCAGGCCTTACTGCGGTTTCTCTGGAGATGCTGTGTTTCCTCAGAATCGGGTTACTTCTTTTGAGCAAGTATTCAAGTGCAAGTGTATCCTTTCCCAAAATGCTGGTAATGACTTGCTCTCATCCTTTATCTGTTGTATATGATAAGAGGAAGGGGAAACATGGTTAACTGTATCACTCAGGTATCTCAGAGGAAGGGTCAGCAGTTAACATCTTTAGTCTTGCTCTTTCATCTGTTTTTACAGTAGAGATCTCACTGAAGTTGAAAATTGTTGGAATCACTTAGTTTGGTGCTTTTAAGAAATGGAAGAAATGAGTTTGTCCTTTTTTTTCTGTGCAGGAACTGACAGAAGAAGGCCTTCCTTTTCTCATACTTTTCCACATGAAAGATGACTTGGAGAGTTTAGAGAAATTCCAACAGGAGGTTGCACGGCAGTTAATAGGTGAAAAAGGTTTGTAATAATTCCCACTACTTCTTGGTTGTACTGGTATAATTTTTTCAGACAACTCAGTGGAGTGGAAGCAAAGGCCAAACAGAATTGTAGCTTTAAAACTCTTGAGACTGAAGAGCTTTATGCATTTTTGACAGTGAGAACCAACTCCTCTGGAAATTATTAAAATAGATGCACAATTCATTAGTAAGTAACTTTCAGGAATCCTTCCTGTCTAAATGATTTGATGTGTTTTGAGAGGGCATTAAACAAAGCTTCAGTTTGTAATATGGAAAAAAAACACTTTAAGAAAATCTATTATTTTGGTGGTGGTGTTCATTTAAACCTATTTTCAGGTTTTGGATGTTGTATCTATCTAATATATCCACCTTCGTAATACTTAGGAAAGTGGTTTCAAATGGGTTTCAAGATGATACTAATAAAAAAATCCTAACCTGGATTTTTGTCTGCTCACAATGTTAAGGTACAATAAATTTCCTCCATGCTGACTGTGACAAATTCAGGCATCCACTCCTCCACATTCAGAAGACTCCAGCAGACTGCCCTGTCATTGCCATTGATAGCTTCAGGCACATGTATGTCTTTCCAGACTTCAGTGACTTGTCGTAAGTATTTTTCTTGGTGGATTTTAATTTGAGAACTACAAATGAAAATGCTCATACTTTAATCAGTACTGTGGTAGGAAGATGAGTAAATCTGGGATAGGTTATGCTGCCGCTGTGTTATTTAGTGTCAGAGCCTTAAAGCAGGATGAGCTGGTGTGAAGTCACTGTTTAAATGGAGTTGTATTACTTTATGCAAGAAAAGAATCTTGTATGAAGTTCTTAGATGCTGCTCTTCTTTTCTTTCAAAGTTTTGCTATTTTCCATCATGGTTAGGCATTTGGAGCCTGGCATGGTGTTTCTAGTAGTGATCTAGATGTCTCAACTTTAAAGATTAAAAATACTACATGGAATGTGAAGTACTGTGTTATTCAGGGATTACTTAAACATGCAGCATGTAAGAATTCCCAGCCTGCTGGTTTGGTTTTTCCTGCAGTCCAATTCTAGCCTCCCTGCATTAGTCTACACCTGGAAAGCTGGCAAAGAAATGGTTGTGTGGGTTTGTGAAATTTTCCATGTGCAACTTGGAAAATTGCCAATCACAGGCATGTTTATCTGGATAAAATATGTGACAGCAAAGTACCAGGGTGCTTAGGTGAAATACTGCCATGGTAACCCTCATTACCTCAGCCTGATTCTTTATAATGCACTGCCTAGGAAGCAGATGTTCTGTCTTTCATGGATCAGTCGAGGAATGAAGATGTGTAAATGTTCTTTTCAGGGGCTTTCAGACTGAGACAAGCTCTCTGTCTTCTGGTTGGGTGGTAAACTCCAGTTTCTATCTCAAAGGAAGCAGCTGCACATACACTTCCTGCTGACTCCTGGTTAGATGTCTAGGCTGGGTATTTCATTTTTGTCAAAACCAAGGATTTAAAGCTCAGACTTAGCGTGCAATGTGAATGTAATATCATGTCCAATTTTGCTATTCCAGGAGACATTTTTCTATCTGAGATGTTGACATTTGGGAGCAGAGTTTGAACTTGGCTTCCTTCCATAATTCTCCACAGGCTTATTTATAAAATGTTGTCTCTGTTTGATGTATCCTGAATAGTGCTTTTCAAATATTGAAGCTATGTATGTTGAAATTTTTGATAGTGACTGTTTTTCTCCCTGTGTTCCTGTTCCTTTGGAAGATTGTATTCATGGCACACTCCAGCAAAAAAATAGCAGGATGTTTGCATTTTAAAAACACTCTTATTATTGTCACTTTTTAAACAGCCCTAAAACAAATTAACATCTCATTTAGAGCTAGTAGATATGTTTAGTTTAGACTTGCGTGTTACATTTCTTACATGTTCTGTTTCTGTGAAACACTGTCAGAATAATGAGAGCTACTTGCTTGATGTGTACCAGTTGTCACTTACAAATGAAGCTGAAAGAGAGATGTCAGGATTGTAGACAGTTGCCTAATGATAAATAATTACTCAACCTTACTTTAGGAGGTTGAGCTGATACAACAAAGCACAGTTTAGGAACAACAAGAGCTTGGAGCTCCTGGGGTGATACTCTTGTGTGTGTGGATGTGGTTTGGATGTTTGGTTTGGTTGGTTTTATTCTTTCTTAGGTCGTTTTGTGTGGTGGTTTTATTTTGTAATAATAGGTAAAATCTTAATTCTGAGACTTTAATCTACCACTTTAATAACCTTCTGGACTCTTTTCCAAACAAGCCCCAGGCTGTCTCTTGTAACCTCAGTGCTGCCACCAGCCAATAGCGGTTGGATATGGCACTTTCAGAGCTGGCCCACCAAAAGATTTCCTCTCTCTTTAGGGTGGGTGTTCATTGTCTTTTTGGAGAATAGGCATTTGGCAGGCAAACGAGACCATCACTCACTATTTTATCCTCATCCTTTGGCCACCTGGCCCTATTCATCCTGCTGTTCCAGGCTGGAAATGATAGCAGGGAGTGTCCAACTGCTGGGTTGTAGCTTCTCAGAGAGAACAGGCTGAGCTACACAAGGCTGCAGGCACCAGGTGCCCTTGCTGCATTAGGAGAAGAGAATGTCTCCAGCAATGTGCCTGACCTAGAACAGGGCAGGAGCCCAAGGAAAAGCAGGGAGCAGTAAGTCTGCTGTCCCTATAACCAGGCTGGAATGAACCCCTTTCTCTCCATTGATACTAATTCATTCCTCATCTGGGATGGGAAGAGGCCCCTTAAAGTATTACCACTGTAATACTGATTGGTTACAGACATTGCTGTAATGACACCCTCTGAATCAGTATTTGCTGCATTTTATCCATAGTTTTCTGATTATCTGAAATACTGCTGATAGTTTGTTTGACCACAAACTATCAGCAGTATTTCAGCCGATTTTGCTTTCTTCCTCTTTCCTAAATGTAATAATTAGTTTGAAAAACCTGTCTCCATTAATACCTTACCTTTAGATTTCATGCATAGTGCTCACACTATAGTTTTTATCTCATCTATAATACTTACTAGATTAACTCTTCACTTGGAGATTTTTAGTCAATTTGACATTTCACAAATAAAACTGGATGCTGTTGTTTAGCACGTTTGCTGTGGGTGACAGTAGATGATCTCAGATTAGATTTACATTGATATCCTCTTAGTGCTTATCTGTGGTGTATGTGCAGTTGCTGAGGCAGTAGAGAGCCTTTCAAAGATGTTTTGTCAATACTGCTCCCCAAGTGTCATTTGTATCTGTAAACTGTGCATTTGGAACCTGCTGTTCCCTCTTACATTACAGTTAGTGGGGAGCTGAAGGGAGTTCACAATGAAGTTATTGGCTGGTACAGCTCTGTGGGAGTTATTGAAAAGATGAAATACTTGCTGTGTTCTCAAGAGACAGTGGAAAGAAAAAGAAGCTGGTGGGATACCTTAGCAAACCATGTGGCTTCCAGTCCTCTATTAATCACCTAAAAGTAGGCATAGTGTGCTAGATAAACAGAAGTTGGCTACTCTAAGCAGTGCACTTTAAACCTCCCGTGTTTGGACTTAACTTGTAATAAACATGTGGATGTTTCTGTTG
Organism: Machaerirhynchus nigripectus; assembly: GCA_013397975.1. NCBI lineage: Eukaryota > Metazoa > Chordata > Aves > Passeriformes > Dicruridae > Machaerirhynchus > Machaerirhynchus nigripectus. Next base: position 461,719 of record VZRQ01012393.1, on the reverse strand, counting down.
AATTTGTTCCAGAGTTCCAGGTAAACTGAAGCAATTTGTACTAGACTTGCATTCTGGAAAATTGCATAGAGAGTTTCATCATGGCCCTGATCCAACTGATGTAGCACCTGGTCAGGTAAGGTTACAACAAACACATTTCTTTTGGCTATTTATTACTATTACTATTATTATTTATTATTATTATTACCTTTTTATTACTCCTTGCCAGAGCTGTACCTTCTTGTATGTTTGTACTTTTAACTTCTGTCTTTTGAAATCTGTTAACAGAAGCATAACATTGCCACTTTTGCTTGGCTCCTCAACCTTCTTTGGGTAAAGGCAGGGACAGCATTAGGGGAAGTATGGTACCTATTTGCCTTGGATAAGGGAAGAGTATAAGAATATTTATTTTCTCCATTGAAAAAGGAGATCTTGGGCTGGATGACTGTAGTGAATTCATAGAGCTGCTCTTGGTTCTCCTGTGGCTTCAGTACAAAAACTGATAATCCATCATAGCTGCATTATTTCCCACACAACACATTACTAGAGGGTGCTTCTAAGGGGAAAGAACAATTGATTGAATGTTTTATATATTTAGCAATGTAAGCAGAAGGCAGATTATTAGAGCATCAAGAAAGGATGGGTAAGCAGTAATAGGCCTTATTGCTTTTGCTAATGTGGTTGACAAACAGCATTAGCAGTGCTCACAGGCTGCACTTGTCAGTTTGATTTCCTCATGGTTCTGCTCAGAGGTTGTCTTGTTGTGTAATTACATGCCTAGAAGTCACTTCTGGGATCTCTTCAGGAATGCAGCTACTAGATCCTTCTCCAGACAAAAGTCAGAAGCACCTCAGTGTCAGAAAGGAAAGGACATGACTAGCCCAAATTCCCTCTGCTCATCCCAGTCTTCTAATGGTGTCTTGATCAGCCTTGTATCTTCTTGATACACCACTCAGCTCACATGCTTGGGGTCCTGCTGAACAGTGCAAATGTAACTGTCAGGGAACATTTTCACTACCTTGGACACTCTCTAAAGAAAGAACCATTTCTAAACACTTCTTTCAAGTTATATATTGTGTTGTCCAGGGCTCAGAGGGCCACTTTGGTCCCAGAGGAGCCCCGGTGCCCTTGTGTTGGGGAGCCTTGGGCCATTCCATGGCTGAGGGACAGAAACTATTTATAGCTACAGGCTCCTTTTCTTGCTCACGTGTGGGATGTGGTAAGGATGGCACTGCTCTAAGCTGATTGAGTGCAGCCTCCTGTTGCCCTGCTCAAAGGATTTAAAAGCGTCAAAGCCCTGGAGGGCTTGCCTTGGCCAGGAGAATGACTGCTTTTGAATGTTGTCATGACTGGCTGTGAAAAGCGTGGCCCGAATTGTCTCAGCAGTAATTCGTTTGACTAGGAGTTCCCTGTGTTTCTCAGAAATTCATTGAGCAACCAGAACTCAGGTCATCAGGAGGAGGGGCAGAAATAAGGGCCGGAGACTGAGGCATAGGCCAGGCACTTGCCCTGAGGAGGACGCTTGGCCAGGGATGGAGGAAGCCTGTGGAGTCCCTGAATCCTGCTGCCTGCCCGTCTGGGCACAGGCACAGGACCCAGAGCTGCAGGCTTGTTCTTGCCTTATTTCTGCCTTGAGAAATGCACATAAAACCTGGGATGTTTACGTTCCCATCTCTGTATGGCATCCTGCCATCTTGTGGAAGATGTGGATGCAATGGAAAGAAATACTGGCCTTAACTAAACTGGAGGCTGCTGTCGTGGGTCACCTATGCCCCTTGAATTGCATGTATTTTTGTATGGGGTGTTTTCTTTTGGTTTCCATGGAAAAGTAATTCTAAAATACTTTTGCAGCAATGTCGCTTTTGCCCTGGTATATCTCATAAAACACAGGCACATAAAACTAGAGTACCCCCAAAGTAAGTGGTAGATCCAAGCAAATATACAGTGGGGTGCATTTGAAATACTTCTGTGTGACTTGTACAGAAATTCATGTGGTGGCTGTTACCCTTCCTATGTTACAACAAAAGGAATATCCTTAACTGGAGGCTTAATTAGCGTGTGTGTGTGTGTGTTCCAGCTACCTGGGACTCGGAACATGCCTTCCAAAAAAACCCCCAAACTCAATTTGTGAGAATGCTGGACATTTGTGCACTCCCATAATGCTAGAAATTCATTTAATGGAGATGAATGATTGTTAGTCTAACAAACAATTTTACTCTTTTTTCTGTTTTTCAGCCAATTCAGGATTTAGCAAGCAGCCCACCAGAGAGCTCATTCCAGAAACTGGCACCCAGTGAACATAGGTACACCTTATTGAGGGAAAAAGATGAACTTTAAAAAACTTGAAATAATCTTGCAAGCCTTTCAGACAGCAGCATTGACTTCTGTGTGGTGGAAATAGTAAACCTATATTTTCATAATTCTATGTGTATTTTTATTTTGAATAAACTGAAAAATAATTTTTTTCTCCCCAGGCTTGTAAATACATTTGTTTGGTGGGTCATTCTGTACAGCATCTTTCAAACAGTACATTCTTAATGCTTTAGTAAAATATCAGAGACCCATCCAGACTCTTGATCTAACTCTGTAAAACTTTTATAATCCAAATGAAGGTATCCTTGCCAGAGACATGCTGTTAACTTGCACTATCCCATTAAATAGGACTTTTGGGTTGTTTTCTGTGTAACCTTGGTAGTATGTGCTTTTTCTTCTTCTGTGAACAGCTATCCTGGTAATCTATTTCTTTGTCACATTTTTCTCCAACTTAAGAGGGTCTTCTATTCTGGATACTTGGGAGGGGAATAAATTAAAGTTTTACAGAATCTCGTGTGGTGCTTTACTGGCTGTAAATGTCTAAGCAATTAAACAGTCCTGACTATTAAAATACCAAGTGAGGAGAGGAAAAGTTCTGATGTTAATGGCTGTATTTGGAATGAAGGGGCTGTACTGACCTGCTCCGATTTCCTGGAACTAAGATTGTTACACTGCCCACGTTGTTGTGGTAAAAGAACAGGAATCTTAAAAACTTTTCAAAGTAAGAGAGGACTAGGACTAGACTGGCATCTGAGTTTGTCAGTCCTAAATTTGTATCCGTATGTATGTTACCATTAGTCTGGGGGGTTATTTTGTTGGGTTTTTTTTCCTTCTGAGTCTCTGTCTTCCTGGCAGACACTGTTCAAACAAACATTGCAAAGTTTCTGTTACTCTCTTTGCCTGGCTTGTGCCTTACGTATTGTGTAGTCTTTGAATTCCGCTCTGAAGAAGAAATTACCACTTTCCTTGTGGGCTTTCCGTTATGCATGACACCAGAATATAGGCTTTTCTCAATGAACCTTCGAGCTGCTGGGTGAGGTGAACCTATGGAAGCTGCTAGATGGCAGAATATCTGTTGATTTGTGCTGCAGTGCTGGAGATGAATTAGTACTGGATTTGTACAGTGCAATTACTGCACAGACTGTAGGTCTGTGACTTGGGTCCCAGGGTTCAGTGTCCTTGGAAGCAAGTTTGTTCTCTGGACAGGTGGAACACTGGGTTTGGGTTTACTTAGTAAAGTGCCCCAACCTGTGCAGTCAGTGCTCAGGACCCTTTTGCCTCTCAGCTCAATGCCACTGGCTCAGTTATTGACAGAAGACTTACATGGTCGTGTGCAGCTGTGGCAGAAGTTGGTCCCAGGACAGGCTCCTGACCAGCTGAGTTGGGAGCTGAAAGAGTAGTGCAAGGCTTTGTTTACAGCTATACTTTTTGTTGAATGTGCATTTTAGAGTGCACATAAAATGCTTGAAAGCCAGATCTTCTCCCATTCTCCATCTCATCACAAATCAAGCATTTTTGGCAGCTGAGTCATACTGCCTTTCAGCTGGAATCAATCAAGGCTGACACTTGTTGTCTGCAGGTGGTGCTACACAACTTCTGGAGGAGTTCTGGCACCTGAAATTTCAGTCAATTCCTACATGGTCCCTGCAGGTACTTACCTTACTCCTCTGAGGTTTGCATTTTTCCTTGGGATTCTTGGAGGAATGGGATTTATAATTATTGTTTGGTGGAAGATGTCTAAACTTCTCTTTCTGAAGAGAGATGCTCATCTTCCACCCAGCAGGCCAGTGGCTGGTGCTTTCAGCTAGAAAGTGAGAGAGATGAATCACCTCCGCCATTCCTTAATCCAAGTTTGCTTTTGAGGGTAAGGACTTGTTCCCAGAGCTTTGGCATCCCAGCATTAGGTTGACAGATGTAACAGTTTTATGACAGTTACATGTTCAAGTAATTTGGTGTGAATTCATTGGAGCTGGACCTGATTCTCCTGGGTTCTTGATGACCACTGACCCAGCTGTACTAGTGCTTGAGTGCGTTTTCTCTTTGCAGGCAGAGGGGTTGAACAGCTAAAGCTGAGCTGTGCTTGCCTATCCTGCTGAGGGGCACTTGAGCTTTTACCTGGTGATACAGAGAATTTGCCTGGAGAGCCAAGTGCTCCTCAAAATCCAAGCTGAGTTTCAAATTGAGCCCTTCCACTCTGATGATCTGCATCTGTGGCACCTGCATCATTTGGTGCTCAGCTTCCCACTCCCTTTAACACTTCTCACAGCTTTTCCAGGAGAAGTTGTCAAAAATACTAGTGTTATCTCTTTAGGGAACAAAACCATTCCAAACTGTTTTCAATTGAACTTGAGTCCATTTCTGAGCTACCATGTGTGTACTGGATGCACGTGACATTTTAGGAGCCTGTATTCATTTCAGTCACTGTAAATATTTCGATAACTGAAGTATGTGTTTGGGAACTCATTACAGGAATCTTAAATCATGGTAGTGCAATTATTTTAATAATATAAAATCTGGGAGGGATTAATCTTGTAGATGCTGGAAGGAAATAAACCCGGACGTTCTCAGTAAATGCTCCAACCAGTCTCGTAGGCAAAAAATTTTATTTGGTCTGAAAGAATTATTTATATCTTACAATTCTTCTGACTAACATGCCTAGCAATATAATTGCTAGTTTGGTTACTCAGATGCTGATGTTTCTTCACATATGTAAATAACCCACCTATTTTAAAACATCATAGCTTAAGTAACAGTCTCCCACATCTAGTGTGTACACAATGATTTCAAATTGCTTCTGCAAAAACACATGGGGGAAGAATAGTTTTTGTGGTAGACATTTCATAAAATGAGTGCACACCAAGCTGAATTTGTATAAGCTGGGGCAAGAATTCAGTCTTATGAATTTAGATTGTCCTGGCATTATTCCAGCTTGGGGAGAGAGGATGAAGTCCAAAACATCACCGATGTGGCTGTTGTCATTTAAATGCACAAGGTTTCACAGCATACAGCAGGAAAGCAGAGAGAGCATTTGAAAATCATACAAAGGATCAACCACTTTCTGATTAAATTTCTGATTAAGAACACTTTTTTTCCTTAGTGTCTTCCTTTAAATGTTGAAAATAAATATCAAAGAAATGAACATCCTTACTATGAAGTTGTTACGAGCTCATTAACTGTGTTTACATCCAAAGCAGATGTATTGAAAGGAAAGGGCTTTTTGCCTGTCAGGAGCAAATGGGCTGAATTACTCAGGTCATGTTTTGCACTCCAGCTGATTTTACCAGTGCAGGCACCAAGGCTTCAACACATGCAGTTTTGACAATGTCTGCAATTACTTGTGAAAACTATTCTTGCACACATTGTTTCCCTGAATCTCAGACCTACTTAAAATAGACATAATGCTCTGGCTGATAGCAATTTCAGTATTTTAAAAGTAATAAGGAAGAACTGCTCAGAAGAAGTTATTTGTGCTGTAACTAGCAGTTGCTTACAATGTCTCTAGGCACAAAACCCCATCATCTGTCATTAGCAGACAGTGATTTCTAGCGATGATATCAAAGTACTGGTTATTGAAAGGGAGCTCTTTCTATAGTACACTTCCTTGGACAGCGTTCCCTGCTAGGGAGCCTTACCTCAACACTGACTTCAGTGTGCACCTAGGAAAACGACTCATGCAGAGCTCAGGATGAATTGACCAAGCTAAAAACTTTAAAACGTGGCTTCCCAACCTTAATATCTGTTCCCCTAACAGCAGCAGCAGGAGTGTGGGAAGAGTCCTGAAAGGGTGTTATTTGGACCATGTGCTGAACAGTAGATTATGTGACAATTGTACAGTTATATGACAATAACAACACATTAACACTTCTGTATTTAACAATGGAAGCTCCAGAAGCAAAAGGCTTCTTACAGAGGGTCAGATAACAGGTGTCCACTACAAAAAGCAACCAAAAGCACTGCCAGCATCTCACCCCATACAGGCTCCACAGCATGTCCCAAAATCTTGGAAGAGGCTGAGCAGCTACTCTGCAGTGTGGGTGGAAGCAGACATTTTGGTACTGGAGAGTAATGTAAGAGTGCAGCTGCCCAAACAAGGGTGGAATGCTGTAAGGTCTATCAGGCTGACACTTCTGACCCCATCCCAGCCTCTGGGGCTGGCAGCCCTGGCACCATGAAGGGGCCTCGCTGCTTCTCCACTGACCTGGGGCCTCACGCCACCCCTGAGGGACAACGGCCTGTGGAGGGAGGGGGCCTGGCTGCAGCACTGCCTTCCAGGGAAGCTGTTCAGCTCTCCCACCAGGGCGCTATGGGCTCCTGGAGAAGCAAGGGCAACATCTTGCAGTAAGTGCTGCTTCAGCAGTATGAGGCTTCAGGTTCAGGATGCCAGAGCTTGGCTCATGTATGGTGCTCTCAGGACAAGCCAAGGAGCTGAACAGCTATGGAAAATTATTACCCTCCATTAGCAGTGCTGCAGGGTTGCTGCTTAGACTGTTTAATTCGTAACTACACTTTGAGCAAGGTGAGGAGTTCACAAATTACAAACAGGTGCCTGGAAAGAGGAGAAGCTGCTTCCAGTGCTGATCTGATATGGCTGATGGACGCAGATGTGATATATACATAACTTTCTTCTGCTTTGCTCACCCAGCATTCTCACCTTTTCTTACGACAGCCCATGCTTCCCTGTGCATTACTGAACAGGCATAGTCATATCCTGGGGAATCACAGGAAGAGTTTGGGAATCCAGATAAATGAAAGTAAATTTAAAATACTATGACAGTGAAAGATTGATGGCATTTATTTCCTTTTCTTTGGAGCACTACAATAAAAGCTCCAGCTTCTCATGGCATTCATGGGAAAGCACTAGGATTTTCCAAGTATCTCTTTGCATTGTCTGCAAGACACTTTGTGCAAATTTGGCATGAAGCACCTGTCACCCATCATTACAGCTGTGAATATAGCTTACCTAAGAATTATGTAATTAAAAGTTATCCATATAATTTTCCAAGGACTGATGTCACCATGTCTGAAAAGAGAAATTCTGACATGACTGTTTCAGCCCTCCCAAGGAACAGAACTGTCATCAAAATTCACACATCTCAGCCTTGTATGTAAAGCGTAAGGCTGCAAGTCTGTCATTAGCTCAGCTACTGCACTGTTGTTCCTGGCCATAATCAATCTATACTTCAGCTGGATTTTTTGGCACTTTGGTGAGAAAGCTCTGGACAGCTGGAAGAGACCTGCTCAATCATTTTTTGTTTTTTTCTTTGTATCAATTTTCCACCTGTGAAGCCCAAAATCCCACCACCAAGTGCAGCTGCAATTCCTGCTACTTTGAAGCCTGCAAGGAGACCAATAGGACCCCCCACCACTCCACCAATGACTGCACCTGCCACAGGCAGAGCTGCCAGCTTGTATTTTGCAGCCTGTAAAGGAAAAAAAAAGTAGTTAGAATACTTGCCTGTGGCGATGTGCATTTTCCCCTCACTGCTCTTGGCAATGACTGGAATGCTCAGTGATAAATAAACTTTACAAATTAGTATTTTAAAAAAGTATGACAGAACACGCTAAAACCAATTCAAAATCAGCTTGTGCGTGCAGTTGTGAACCAGGTCCTTTCACGGGGTTCTGGCTGCTGTGTACACTGGGTGGTACCTGGTCGCCATCATTAAATCAAATCAGAAACTGAGAAAATGCTCAGACTTTTCAGTGATGGGCCTGACTCCAGCTCTGGGGTTTATTTAGCAACTGACATGGAACAGGATGGAAATGACAGGGTATCATCAGCCTCTTGTTTAATGTTTATGTAATTCTTGTGAGCCAGTCACTGACTGCACTTGTCTTTGCAGGTAAACCAAAGTAACCATCAGAATATTGTTTAAAAAGGCCCCCCCCAAATTAAATAATTGTATTTTCTAGCAGCCTGGATGTGATAGAAAATTACAAGAGAGATTGATTTCTTTTTTCCCTGCTACCTGTGGGTCATTTCTTCCTTATTTCCTTAATTGCTGGCTCCCTCATCATTAAAGACGGCAGATCAATGGGGTTAATACAGAGGGTGGCTGGGAGGCAGAGCACCATTGATTCACCAGCAGGAGCAGATCCCTACCTTTCCCAAGTTTTTGGTTCCCTCTTCAACATTCACAGCAGCACTGTTGACATGGTCTTCAATCCTGTCAATCTTCTCCTGCTGGGACTAGATGCAAAGGAATTATGAGTGAGGTAACCTGCTGGGAAGCAGCAGTGAGCCAATACACACCATTTTAATGCCTGTAATCAGGGCCCCACAGCAGCTTTCATCTGCACCCGGCAGCCTTAGTGGTGCTCCATGATTAGCATCTGATACACTCTGCTGAAACTGCAGACTTACTTTAAAAAAAATCTAAACTATTAAGCAATATTATGGGGTGGATATTAGACAATGTCTTGCTGTAGTTAGAGAAAACAACTCAAAACATGAATTCTGAATCTTTTCTATGGATAGAGGAATTCACATTCCAAAAGGAAAAATACTCTAAACTAGCCTGTTTTGTTTCCTGCTGAGTCTCACATCCAAAAAAAAAATTCTCTAAAGGGCATTTATAAGATCAGTACCAACTCCAACATACAAAGCTACATCAAGAAATCTAAGCAGAAGTGTTTAATTATGACATTAGAGAACAATGACTTCAGAAATAGTGACAGCACTGAAAAAATACTTGATGTTGCTCTGTATTTTACTGTTTGATTTTACAAAAACATTCCATCCTTTCTCCAAATGCAGTCAGTCAGATTCCCCTACAGTCTCTCCCAGGGAACACTGGAGCAGAAGATAAAGGGGTCTGTGCATTTGTTTGTTCTTATTTTAATCTCAGCAGTACGCAGGCTGTTTTATGTCACAAAGTAATGAGATGGCTGATGTTCAGCTTAAAATAAAAGGCATTCTGAACTTTTTGCCTCTTTCTAATTCAGAAACTGCTGAGTGCACCAGCTCTGGTATTCATCTACTATGCAGTCCACCCACCTCAGATGCATGCTATTACATCTAATGATGGTTAAGTGCAACCAGGGAACAGGACCTCTTCCTTTAACCTCTAGAAGAGTGAATGAAACATTTCTGCAGTCCCTCTCCAGTCTAATGGTTCTTACTTGGGTTTTTTGTATAGATGAAGCAGCACATACTCAGCAGAAAGCATAAAAGCTATGTTATTTATCCCTACTAACCCAACAGCAAAGAGATTAAAAAACTCTCCTAGGAGATGAGAATTGTGCATTTAAATTGCCTGTGGCACGGGAAGAACTAAACATTGGGAACTGACATTTTGGCAGTGCTGTGAGAGCAGAGAAAGGGCATGATAAAGGTGAGGATTTTTCTAGCACTCCTGATTAAGTGAGAAAAGGTACCTGACAAACACACACCCTGTGCAGTGAAAGCTGTCACCACCATTACAATTAGAAATGTAAAAACGAATAGGACCTGGGTAGAAGTCTGCAGTCAACACTGCAGAGCTTCTGCTAAGGTTCACTCGTGGCCACGTGCACTGGCTGGAACATCGTAGCTGCTCCAGTGACAAGAACTTGGGAGCAGCTCCCAGCACTAGTGCTGAAAGAGGAGACTGCTGCCTCCTCAAAGTGTGACCTTGGCAGAGCCTGAATCACAGGAGAGACACATCCTCAGCTTTCTTTGTCCCCACCTAGGAGTTACCTATTCACCCTGTTTTTGTAGGAGACTGTAGGACAGAATGCAGAAATAATACTTACACAGACTAAGAGAGAAAACTCAGTCACCAACTGGCTGAGCTCAATCAAGTCCTGCAAATAAAAAACAAAAGTTATTTTGTGACTGTTGCTAAAACCAGGAGCACCAACGTGGCAGGGAGGGAGTTCCAACATACCCCTTCTAAACTTTCCCAGGACTCAGCTGCATTTTCTTCCTGAGGTATTTCCGGAAGGCGGGAGTAGATTTGGATTAAACTTTGGGAGCCATCCTTCACTTCTGTGTTATATAAAGTTTCTGAATGAGAAACATGATGTTTATAAATAAATGCACCAAACCAGTATGCAGGTGGTGTGCAGACTTTCTCACTCTTAAAGTCTCTCAAGGGTAACCTGATACTTAACATAACTCAAGCCAAGCAACAACCCCAAAAATGAGCGTTATACGGAGAAGTCTTACAGCACTACACAGTTTCTTAAAAGGATGTTACTGACAAAGAAATAGATTCGTTTCTATCAGCACATTTTCACAACCAGTCCTGAAATCATACTAAATCATACTCCTGAATTCAAGGTCATTTAATTCATTCTGTATTGACCAGGCTAAGAAAACTGAGCTTGGGACAAAAACTTTTCATTTACGTATGACACACAAAAACGCTGTGCTCCCAAAACTGAACAGACAGTTATTCATTTTATGATTGATTATCATGCTGCTGGTTTGATTTTCAGCCACTGGGAACTAAAAGAGGCTGGAGGAAAAAGCTTTCAAAGCAAAATCAGTGAAACCCAAGTACTGTGGTGCCCAGCACTGGATGCTGGATCAGCTGGGTAAATGGTACTAAAAGGATGGGAGACATTTGCAGCTCAGTGCTGTACAGGAGATATTCTCAAGTATGTTCCTCCCTAACTCACCTGGACTAAGGCAGAATACGTTAGGACAAAGCATGGTGCTAAAAATGGGGAATGACAGACAGTGAGGTGGCACTGGAGAGAGGAGATACAATGGGCAGACACACACACACCTCCTCCAGTCAGAGCCCACTCTGGAGCCACTGCGGATGTCACGGACACGCGTGTAATTGTGAACAACAAATTGAGTGGCAATAAAGAAAAATAACAAACAAGTTTGGCTTGTCAGTACAAGGACTGAGGAAGATCTTGGGAGTCTGAAAGGCAGACTGGAGAATGTGTGTATGTAAACACAGTGCAGTGATCATCTCAATTCAAACAACTTCAATTCCTGAAGGGAGATCGCTCCTTCAGTAGAACACTGGTGTTTCCTTCCTTGGGAAGGCAGTCCAATGAGAAAGCTTTATCATGGGGAAGGCTGGTTAGGTATGTCTATCAATACTGAAGTGTAAATATTGTATTAAAATCTTTAGAAACAATGATTGTGCCAAGGTACGATAATAATATATAACTGTTACAACAACAGATATGACCAATGGAAAACAAATAAATATAATCATATTCATAAAAAAAATCAGTAACAGTGCATGCTTATTCATGGAATTAATTTAAGATAAAATAAAAATGATACATTTTCATAACATTTGTCCATTTCTCAACATTTTTATCCCAATATCTCAAAATAGATTAAGGACCCAATCTTCCTACTCTCAGCTCAGTAGAAGTCTAACATCAATGAAGTTGGTATTTAGATGTAACTACTAAGTAAGCAGAGTAACACGAAAGCACTAAGCAATTTGGGGCTTAACTTGGGCTTGATTTTCTTTCTAATTATTTCTACCCCTTTTCCTTTAAGAATCCAGACATGGAAGGTACTTCACGCTCTACAATCATCACCTGTTCTTCCAGAACATATTTTTGATTTATAACCTCAGATTAATTAATGTTGTATATTCAGTTCTAAAATATTGCTTTCCCCTTTTCTATATAATTAATTATATATCCAAATGTGTACATTTTTTGAGAAAACTGTTCTGCCACATACTCTGACATTTATCACTGGTTTTGAGGATTTTATTTCAATCCTACACAATCCTATTTCAAAATCAAGTTTCTTTTGCCCAGAGAGGTATACTCTTCCCTAATCAGCCACACGTATGCTAAGTTGGTTAAAATTAAAATACTCATAATTTAAAAGCAAAATAAAAACCTCACTAAGCAAAACTGCCTCCTGCCAAGACCTTGCTCTGGTCTGTTCCTCACAATCTATGCCAACCCACTGTAGAAAAGCATATCTTTGAAAGTGTATAAATGATACCAAAGTTATGCATGGCAGACATTCAAGAGAAATTATAACTCTAAGTAGGTTTACATGTTATCATTTTGTAATAACTAAAAATCAGTGAGAAAAAATTCCTCACAAAAATTCTTTATTCACTTAAAAAAAACTAAGGTAAAGAAGAAGGGTAAGAGGTGGTCACATTTGGGCTGAAAGTATGAGTAAGAAATTTATATTCACTACTTCACTTTTTATCAAGTCTAACCAATTTTAATAGAATTGAGAATGGAAGTGACTCCACCAGTTCATTTATACAGCGTCTCCACAGAAATACAATAATACAAAACACCTCTGCAGATTTCAGAGGAGCTTTACACCTCATTACACTTGAGATAAAAATCTAATGCTGTGAAGATTCAATATGTTGCTTAAAAGATTTTAGTAATTTTAAGAGCAGAGTCTCACCTTTTGTTAATATTTGTTTAATATGCAATTAAATTCCATTTCTATTGGCCCTCAGCTGGGGATGAAGAATGGGGGAATGGACTGTATCATATCACTGACATGCCTTCTAAATGGGAGATTTGAATTTGTAAACTCCTTCCTTCTCCACCAGATGGGAAGCAACATGCTACAAAGCACAGGCATGTATTGAACCTCCTTTGATTAAGATCAACAGCCAAGATTTGCTTTCAGGACTGCAGCCTCTAAGCACAAAAGAATAGGCAATATACTGTGCCTGGGTTAGCAATTCAACAGGGCTGCTTGCACAGGCAGGCAAACTTGAAAAAAAAAATCTGTTTAATTGTATTTAGTTGTCTGCCCGTCTGTCTGTTTCACTTTAAATGGGGTGAGTTATTTCCACGTTCCTGAGCAGACTTGCAAATGTCTGTCATTCCAGTAATATTTTTTCTGTTCTTCTCATCCCCATCTTTCTGATCAATTTACTGTCCTTCTGAAGTGCTGTTATACTCAGTGTCCTCTGTACTTCAAAGGTATTCCAGATTTCAGAAGCAGTCCTATTCTTTGAAATTAAACTCTAGTTCCCATTTGCCACCTATGTAATTATGTAAAAAAGAAAAGCAGTAAGCCAGGACAAGGCCTTTCCAATGAATACTGGAATGTACTGGTAATTGCAGAAAGTCACCATGAGGAAAGATATCTTAAATTTAGGTCTGATCATGAAAGAAGAGTTCACAAAGAGACTGAAAGTAATGGCTAATATATATGAAGGGAATCACTGAATATTGAAGACAATGAGCTACCCACAAAAGAGATGTCAACAAATTGAGTAATATTAATAGAAATTATGTGGAAGAAGTTCCTAAAAAATAAAGGACTGCAGAATTGCTGGCAGACACACACAAAAAAAAAGGCTACACTGAAGATGACACCAAATTGTCCTGATGCAGAGGAAGATGTTTATGGCTTCAGCAAGAGCTCTCCAATGCCCTGGATGTCAAGAATTTGACACACAGTATGAGTACAAAGAAAAATATAAGCACAGAAAGTTAATATCAGGAAAAGCCAGGACATAAATACATTGCAACTACCAAGGGGCATAAATGATAGCAAGGAAGTTTCTGTGAATGCTTTTGAAGTTAGAGAAAGACCAAGGACATGTAAGTGCATTGCCAGAAAAAAAGGTAGCTTTAAGCAAATATTTGATGCAATTCACTAAAATAAGAAAGAAAAAGAGAGAGAGGCAGAAACAAAGAGAAGAAGTTAAAAATATTTAGATGAGCTAGGCCTATTTAGGGTCTAAGGGTTTGATGAAATTCACTCTAGAGCATTTTTAAGAAATGGCCTCTGAAATTTCAAGCCTATTTTTGAGAACTTGAATAAGGCGGTCCTAGAGGGCTGCAAGAGAGACTTTGAAATCCACAAAGATATTAGGACAAACTACTGAACAACCAAGTACAACATGCTGAAGTTGTTGAAGAGGTCAAGATCTGTATGTCAGAAGCCAATTCAGTCCTTTCTGTTGGCCTTGTAAGAAGAATTAAGTTTTTTACAGTGGAGGTGGTGAGGCACTGGCACAGGCTGTCCAGAGAAGCTGTGGATGTCCCCATCCCTGGAAGAGTTCAAGGCTGGGTTGGATGGGGCTCTGAGCAGCCTGGTCTGTTGGGAGGTGTCCCTGTCCATGGCAGGAAACTTGGATCTAGATGATGATCAAAGGGTCCCTTCTAACCCAAACGGTTCTGTGACTCTGATATATCTTGATGTTCACAAGGTTTTCTGATACTACTGCACATGACATTCTTGAAAGCAAGCCCGGTCAAATCTACTTTTTTCCCTGCTCAACCACGAGGCTCACTGGCTTGTTAATCACACTTGAAAGAGTTCTTATAGTTCTGCATGCAGCAACAAGAAGGGTCATGAAATCAAATCTGACAGCAGGTTCTTCTACAGTGCCACTGACTAAGAATGCTCTTTGGATTTTAAGACACATGAAATGCTCAAATCATTTTAAGTAATGCTGCTACTGCAGCAATCAAACTAATTACAGATATGTGGAAGTATTTAATCCTGATGTAACCAACTTTCTCACAGATCATTAGGAGAGAACACCAGCCAGCACCAGGGCACAACAGGGACTTCTGAAGACAGAATGGTAGAAAAAGGACTGAAAGACATTTTATGCAGAAAGGAGGGAAGACCAGCAAACATGCCTGATTTCTAGCATGTCATAGTGTGTTTTCAAAATCTTTTATTTAAATGGATTTATACTCCTTTCTTGTCATTTACCAAGTTAAAATGCTACAGGAAGAGATGTTCTTCTTTACCTAGAGACTTGCTCCTCTTTTCCATATATTTCAGCAGTGCTGTATTACACTGTCTGTCATATAAAAATCTTCTTCGTATTTCTTCAGTAATTTAATGAAAATGGCCAAAATGATTACTTGCACATGATCAAGTGATTTGCAGGGGAGGGGAAAAGAAGCCAAGCTACCTTGAAACATGAATAAAAGTATTCTGCTTTCTATGAACAGTCCACTGTTTCAAGATCCAAGGATACAGGATATTTCTCATGGAAGGCCACAGATGTTTAATTTTTAATGATACTAAAGCTTTTTCGGCTTATCAAAATCCAGTCACAGATCATGACAGAAGTGTGGTGTAGGGAAAGAAATCTGCTTCTTCATTAACAGTACTCTTCAACTGAAATCTCGTTTGTTTATTTCATTTATATCTGGTCAGAGAAATTGCATACTGGATACAATGATAGAGATACAATAAATACAGAAATTAAATTCTACTACCTTGTCCTAGAGTTGCAGATCTGGTTAAAGAGGCATCCTCCTGTCCTTTGAGTTGCCTTTTGAGTTCTTCTGCAGATTCAGAATGCAACTGCAGGAAGTCCTTAATGGCAGTTGAAGCTTCCTCTTTAATGGGATTTATCATTCTCTGCAGAACTGGGATGTCTTCCTGCCGGACTCGCAAACAGAGTTTCTCCATCTCTCTCATATTGGCACGGAGTTGCTGCAAGAGGATTAAGAGTTATTTTGTAGCTTACCATGTGAGAACACCAGACACCTTCAGTGCCTGGGAAGCACCTATCATCTTTATGATCAAGGGAGAAACATTTTTGAAGCCAACATCACAATTATTTTGATTTTCTGACTGTCAATTTTGTACTTTAGCCACTTCTCCAAGTCAGTTTGTTTTATTTTGGGTTTCAATTAAAGTATTTAACTGATTAATTCACTGTGTAATTGCTGAAGTTATTTCTGTTTCTCTGATCAATTTAGGTCTTTGCCAAAGTATTTAGACAAGTTTCAACAAGTAGAAATAACATCCAAATAAAGTAAGTGACTGTTTCTCAAAATTTGGGTTTTTTTGTAATAGTAAGTGACTGCAGTGATCACAGGACCTCAGGATACAGTCATTCATAACCCCCAACCACACCAAAACTATCACTTTCATTTTATGAAGATGACTTCAGGGACAAAGAAGAAGGATTGCTTTTTTCTTTTAATTTTTTTTTCAGATGAAGAACAAATATATTTGTTTGACTGGAATATCAAATAGAAATATTTCTTTAGTTACAGGAGTTCTGAGAAGATATAAACTATTCACAGCTACCAAGAAGAGTATGTGTGCAGGCATCTCCCGTAAGATAAATTTCTTTCTGCATTCAAGGGGTTTTTTATTGCCTGGGCTTTTAAAATCTAAAAATGCACACAAATTTTCTCTTCCTACAAATGAAAAGAGGAAAATTACAATTTAAATTATACCACTTATTGTTTTAGGACAGAGTTTTTATCTAATTATAAAAAAATAAGACTGCAATAAAAATATATTCTCTGCTTTACACTACAATGATACAAAAAGTTATATTCTTTGTTGCAGTATTTACCAATTGTTATGAATATGCTTCTCACAACAGAACAGAAGAATGGATTGACACCAACGAGTGGTTAGAAACAGAAAGGTTTTCTTCCAGAATACAAACCAGGTACAGGTAATGCCTTAGAAAGGCAAAACTGCCCATGTGGAAAACCAAGAACTAGATAGAACTAATTTTATTTATATACACTAGTGTGGAATGAATTGCTTTTAATATTTATGAAAAAAAAGTAGTAGAACATATAATTAGAGAAGAAGGAAGTTATTCAACAACATGTTGAAGTAACATTGCACAAGCTTCCAAAGAAAGAACTATTGATTAGTTAAAATCATGTGTCAAATTACTAAGATTAGATTAGATTATATGGTATGCTTAAATTAAGAATACTATTAGCCAAATTAGGCTGCATTATTCAAGACTAACCTCAGGTAAAACCACTGATTGACAATTAAAAAAAAGGGAGATAAAAAAAGCCCAAAAACCTTTGGAAAACACTGAGTTGAATTAGAACCATGGTAGCCAGTAACTTTCCTCATACATTTCTCATCTCAGTTTACCTCGCTCTTCCTGGTATCTTCCCCCCACAGTCTGCCCCTAAGTACTGAAAAAAGGAGAACGTCACCACTGTCATAGTGCCACCATGTGCCAAATTTCTTGGTTTCTAGAATCTTGGAATTTCCTTTAAGAAAAAGGGAGATACTATCTAGACACAACACTCAGTTATCTAATTTCTGAGAACTATATGCAGGAGACTAAGGTTCATCCTGCTGTTTCATTTTAGGAAACCAAATTATTGTTATCCTGTCCTTGGCCACAATGGAGACAAAAAAAAGAAAAAAAAGACACATCAAACAAAACTTGAGTAACAGAGTTTGGGATGAGATAATACTGGTTCCACAGCAGCTTCTTCTAAAGAAAAAGGAGGATTTCACAGTAGAAATTGAGTTAAAACATAGCTCTGCTTGGGATCTGTACCACTGCAGCTGCTGCTGGGGCAAGTCCTGTGCAGTGACCAACACAACACAACTGGCTGATGGGAGTTTGCACAGATCCTGAACAGAAGCTTCAAGAGGTATGAACTGCTCACCCTAAGAAATGGCTCTACCAGCTCCTCACTTCCACTGTTGATTATTACCTTGCCAATCAAAGAGAGAGATTTCTGAGCAAGAAGATGGAGGAATCAGATGATGATATTCACGTATTTAGTGGAACCTAATTTTAGTAGCTCTCTCTTTGTGGTTTGGAAGAGAGGGCTCTTGTTCCACTTACTGTCAATTAAATAGAAGGTGAATGGATTCAGCCTAGCAAGAAAGTTCAGCCCTGCTGTGAGGAGATACATCCCAGGAGCTCACCAGGGTGTAACATCATAAATGTTATGGATATGCAAATGACTGTGACTTCTTTTCCTAATAATTTTAATGGCACAGTTTAATTTCTAGGTAAAGCATAAAAGTATATTGCTGTCATCCCAACTGTATGCACTTTTAAAACCAAGCTTATTTAGCGAGGAAGGTAATACAAAATTGTCTTTTCCTTTGTGGGGACTCCTGCGTTTCGAACTCTCCAAATTCAACCCAAAAGACATGGAATTTTTTTTTATAGTAATTGCAATTTTGGTCCATTGACTTCCCAAACCAAACAACAATTGTTGTTTCAAATGGCTTTCTCACAAAAACTGTAGGAAAATAAAACTGGTGAAAACCTTGGGAAGTTATCTGTTGAATGCATGATCTGCTGTCCCTATATTAGTTCTTCATGAAGAGCTACAACGTCCTTCATACCATACTGCCAGAATTCATTATGCTATAGCATTTCCTTATGTCTAACAGAAATCTCTCTGGCCTCAGTTTAAACCAGGTACTTCTAATCCTCTCTGTTCAAAACAGGGAAAGACAAGCCCTATCCTCCTTGGAACCATCCTCTCCATGTTTGCAAACAGACAGCACGATGCTGTCAGGTGATCTTTGGGCAAAATAACTAATATGTTGATCTTTACAAGAAGTCTTCTCAATTTCTGACTGCATTCATTGATCTCTCCCTATTCACTTCATGCCTTCCTTAGAAGTGTGGTGCCCAAACTGGATTGACTATTCTACCTGGGATCCTAGTACTGCTGACCGAAGAGATTGTAAGAGAGACCACACTGACTGCTCTCCCATTTATATATCCCACTAAGTTATTTGGCTTTTTTGGATCACTGCCACACACATCAGTTCAATTCTACTCTGTGTCCCTCAAGTCTTACAAAATTCTCGGCCTAGGTCAAAGGAACTCTGAGTTTAAGGATAACTTTACCCTGCAGATGGCCACAGGCTGCAGTAATGAGCTGATTTTACACAATTCTTCACTGTTACCATGAACGATCTCCAGCAGAAATAAAGTTCTCTACACTACTCCTCATGCCCTCACAGCACATCTACACTGTATGCCAGAGAGGTACCTAATCTGAAGATCATTTTAGAGATGTTACAGAAGACCTGAGCCATACAACAGAGCTTTGAAGATTTATGCAAAAAAAGAGCTGATCAGAAACAATCTTTTACTTGTAAACCATTTTCAGCTGAACTAGAAATCATAAAACTGAAAAAGAAAAAAAAGAAATAGATTAACATTTTTCAAGCACCTTTCCATGTTAGAGCAACACAGTGGAGAGACCATATCTGCCAAAATGTGTTTTGCACAAGAGTCTCTTTTCGTGGGCTGAATACACACACTAAAGCCAGACTGTTCATCCACTGCATTTTTCCTTTTTTTTTTTTTTTTTTTTTAATGCCTTATTTCCTCTCTAGTAACTGCAGCATTTCCCTTCCTCTCACCACAGGAATGATCAGGGCAGTCCTTAGATGTTACAACAAAATACTGCCATTTCACTGAAATTAGCTTAAACCTTGCAATAATTAACTAATTGTGTGGTACAGTCGGCATATATGTGGGCAAAGCCTAGAAAACCGCAAATTCATTCAGGCCCCAACATTTTAAGAAGTCCATGGACTGTCCCTAAAAGTGAAAATATACAAGAACACATACAGAAAAACTAATACAGGATATATAAGAGCTATCGTCTTAATATTTTTGAAAGGGTCTCTTCATGCCCTGTGCAAAGATTTATCTGTTTTCTTCTCTTTCCTTTATTGAAGTTTTTATCGTGGCACCCAGTCACCTGAAAGTAGAGCAATAGATTTACGCTCATCTATACTTCTATTATAATTTTGACCATCATCAAAAGTACAACAGAAGTAATTATTCTGGGTAAACTGAAAATTCAGAAAAATGGCTAATTATGTGCACATGGATTAAATGTAGAATGGCTGTGCATATATTTGTCTAAAACCTGTGGCGGATGCCTTGGGTCAATATTTACTTAGGGATTCCTAATGTATTTTTACAACATCTAATTTTGAGAGCAAAGTGTGTGCTGCAGAGAACATTTGGTATCACAATAATTAATCTGATTTCTTTGCAAACAAACAGATCACAAGTCCACTGGTAAACATTTAAACAGCTTACAGCAAACACATTCTACATGTCATATAATTCATTATCAAGTACTCCAGACTCCTAAGTATTTAATTAAAACAAAGAGCCAGTCTGCTCTTCTTGCATGGACCCAGATACTTATTCTGCTCTCCGGGTATCAGAATGTGAACCACTTTAATGCATCTAGATCTGTATCCAGAGCTAGAAGCAATTAGCATTAAACAAAATGGAAGAAAATTTATTTTGACTGAGAGTGAGAACATCAACCTTTA
This sequence comes from Machaerirhynchus nigripectus, assembly GCA_013397975.1. Lineage (NCBI taxonomy): Eukaryota > Metazoa > Chordata > Aves > Passeriformes > Dicruridae > Machaerirhynchus > Machaerirhynchus nigripectus. The sequence goes on along the minus strand of VZRQ01012393.1, from coordinate 441,447 downwards.
GATTCAAGACAAATATAAATGTTTCTAGAGACAAATAAGCAGTTTTCTTATTAAAGCACTTAAAATATCTAAAAATAACCTCTTCAACACAATTATTTTTTCTCTAATTATTGATAGATTTTTGTCTTGCTAAAGAAATGATACTGATAATTTCAAGTTACAAAAGAAGCCTTTCCCACAACTCAGATGTGAAAACAGATTAGAGAACAGACATAAGAAAACACATATTGGTTTAGGACTGTGACACCTGTGCAGGCAAATCCTGCTTGTCTACACGCAGTGTAGGCAACTTAAAGTAGTAAAGACAGGTGCCTCCTCTGAACAACATCTATGAAACCAACACAAGATGCCTCTCCTGGCCAACACACGTCTGTCCCCAGAATATTGGCAGTGCAGCTGTTACAGCCACTAGATGCTATTCCTGCTTCAGCAAACTTTGTGCTGCAGATCTGGTCATTGTGTTCTTCTGTACGTATAATCTTCTTTGGCTGTGTGCTATTTAGCTGATGTTTGGCTGAGCTTCTTGCATAATTTTCATCAAGACACAGGTATTTTTAGAAACAGTGTAAGATTCCCTGTGTGCTGAGTTATGGATGACTATGCATGAAGTCACTGAGATGATGCACGTGCTGACAAATGTGCTGGTATTTCCTCCCTTGACAATATCATGCACGTAACAACAGATGTGCACACCAAACTAGTAGTCCAGATGTCCTCTATGTCTGAAATAATGCTTTAAAATTAGCAGCATCCCTTATTGCAATAGCTGTCTTCTAATTTAATAATGCAAGAGGATAGTTTGCAAAAGATGAGTCTCCAAACTTTTGCTTCTTCAAGAATATGGAAATATTTCTGACTGTATTTGCCTCATAGGACACAATTAGGAAATTCCTACCTTTTAAATGAAGTAAAGCAAAACTGTGTGCTTCTCAAATACATGTCTCTCTGAAGGCCCATCCCTGAGGTAACCAGAACTATGTATGTAATTTAATCCCATCAGTAGCACGGCCATTTTCATATCCTTACCTGAACCGTTCGTCCTGCATTGATGTGCTCTTCGTGCAATCTGTCCCAGAGCCTGCATCTCTGATACTAAAACAGAGGAAAAAGACTCCTTAGAATTGCTATTTTTACCAACTGGCTACACAGAAAAAAAGCCACCTTTGGTAAATGATCACTTTAATTTTCCAAAACTGACAGTAAAGAAGCTGAGTCATAAACAATTCCACTGCAAAATTAGAGAGGTAAATAGCAACGTATTTTGTGAAAAATTTTGTACAATGTATTTTACTGAATTACAGACAACTGGGGTTTCAGCATCAGTTTTTAACATCCAAGTGATATTGCATCCTGACACTGCTGTGGCATAAATCACTTGGTGGGCAGTAGAACAAATGGCAGAAGAAGGAGAAAAGAATGGAATAGTGAATAAGCAGTACAGGTCATATAGGACAATGAGGTATCTGGTACTATTGACAAAGAAAGCGGCACTCATTACACAACGCTACTGTCTACGTTTACACTCAACATTTCTATACAGTTACAAACACAGCCACAAGAACCATAGGCCAGATCTGGGACTCCATGAGGCTCCACTAACTTCAGTGGGAAACTATCCATACAGTACTGCCCACAGTGCAGACACCAGATTATTTCATTAGCAGAGAGCAAGTTTGGCCAAAGAACCGCATATTATCACATACAAACCTTTTCATCATTAAAATAAAGCAGTCCCTGCTACAGGCAGTTGACACAAATAATATAGAGACTTTAGCATAACACAGACAGTAAAATAACAGAAGTAGAAGTGGTGATTCCTGGAATGTGTGCTGAAACTATCAAAGAATGCATTTACAATATTAGACAATACTTGAATATTTATTTAATTGTTTAGATAACAAGGCAAAATACTTATAATGATTTGTAAGGTATTTTTATGTAAAGTTTAATTCCTCAATTTCTTAATATGCTTTGTCACCAATAAAAAACTTTATCTACAGCCTCTATCTTTCCATAATTATTTTCATAATTTTAGATGCCACAGCAATAAGGACCACAAGTTACTCAGCTTCCTAAAATACAATGAGAAATCTGAAGTTACTACTTATTTTCAGAGCAAAAAGTTCTTTCGTGTTAGGACTTTGCAGTGCTATGGAAGATAAAAGGTTTAGTGTTCAACAAAGTCAGATGAACATCATTCTGCTGGGAAACAGAGTAATAACAACCTCTGAATAAACTGCTATGCCATTAAAATTGCTGCCAATATTCTTTTAAAAAAATGGTCGAAAAGCCCTGTATCAACAGTAGATCTTCCAATTTAGTCACCCTAGAAATAGTACTGAAACAGGAATTTCTCAGGTTTTAACAAAAGTGGTTTAGGGAAAACCCACCTATTTAATTTCAACTGACTGTAATACATTGCCCAAATAACTAATGATAAAAAATCCTGTTACCCAGTTAAGAAAAATTCCTCAGGAAACTTCTACTGCTCTTCATAATTTCTACTAGAAATCCTCAGCTCATTCATCAGCTTTATATATTTAGAGGTTTTATTACTTTGCTTAAAAATTCCAAATATGCTAGTGATGAGCCCAAAGAATCCAATGACTTAACACACCCAGAGCAACGACATTCACGTGGTCATGACTTGCTGACTTCTCTTTGTCATGCAACACAAAATAGACCATACTCCTGGACAATGTTCACCCTGGGGGCCTCAAGGATAGGAAAGCTTGAGAAGAGATGGTATTGACATTACTTATTGTGGAAGCTGGGGCTGTTTAGCCTGGAGAAGAGAAGGTTGCGTGGACACCTCATTGCAACCTTCCAGCATCTGAAGGGAGCCTACCAGGAAACCAGAGAGGGATTCTTTTTCAGGATTTGTAGTGATAGGACAAGAAGCAAGAGGTATAAATGGAAAGAGGGGAAATTTAGGCTACAGATTAGGAAGGAATTTTTTACTGTGAGGGTGGTGAGACACAGGAACAGGTTGCCCAGGGTGGCAGTGGATGCCCCATCCCTGGCAGTATTCAAAGCCAGTTTGGATAAGGCCTTGAGCCTAGTGGAAGGTGTTCCTGCCCATGGCAGGGAGGTTGGGACTAAAAGATATCTAAGGTCCATTCCAACCCCTTAACATTCTATGATTTTATCATGAACAAATACATGTAAAACTAAGGGAGGTCCAGGAAGTAAAAACATCTATGGAATCCTAACCTGTTATGTCAGGTCCAGAGGAGGGCCACAAAAATGCTCCAAGGGCTGGAACAGCTCTCCTGCGAAGAAAGGCTGAGACAGTTGGGATTGTTCAGCTTGGAGAATAGAAGGCTCTTGGGAGACCCTATTGCAGCCTTTCCATAAACAAAGAGGGCTTAGGAGAAAGACGAAGACCTTTTACTAAGGCCTGTAGTGACAGCATAAGGGGCAATGCTTTTAAACATTTAGAGGAGAAGTTGAGATTGGACATAAGAAATTTTTTTATAATGAGGGTGGTGAGGCACCACACCAGGTTGCCCAGAGAAGCTGAGGATGCCCCAATCCTGGAAGTGTTCAAGCCTACACTGGGTCTGGCTTTTAGCAACCTGATGTAATGAAATGTATTCCCACCCCATGGCAGGGGGGTTGGACTAGATGATCGTTAAAGCTTCTCTTCCAACCCAAATCACTCTATAGTTCCGTATTTCTGTGGTATTAAATCATAATTGTGCTATAGCCAAATAGTTTGTATTCCACAACAGAAATATAAAACATTAGGTTACTCTTAGACACTCCATCTTTTTTGCTCTGTGTCCATTCTCTTGGGAGCCCTCTTTAGAAAGAAACTGATGCTTCTGCTTTGGATCCCTTCCATCTCTCCTTGAATGTATCCAGTGGACATGGAGAGAACTCAAAAGTTTGTCATAACATGTCCTGCTAAAAGCTCTTCAATAAATGTCTTATTCAAATGTCTACACTCAGATAAGACTGCAGTAAGACTCAGATACCCTCATTTCTCGTTTTGTGTCACCTTTACATATCTTCCCACCACAACAATGGTCCCCAGCCAAAGGTAAAAAGTGTTTCACACAACATCCTTTGGCACAGTCACAAGAAATGAAATTAAAACTGAAAGCAAGAGAGAAAAAGTGTCTTACAGCACTTTTTTTTTTGAAAGGATTGTCGCATATCACCAACAAAGCTTAGGGCAGTAAGCCAAGCAAAATATCCACCTTCCTGTAGTACCAAGTCAATTGCTATTATCTAATAGAGACTTACAGACAGCTGTAACTCTTTTGGATACACATGCATTCTATTCCCTCTTGGAGAGAAAGGCCATCCAATCCATGGAATGTACTTTAGAAAAGAAGAATTTTCATGGGGAAAACATGGAAAGAAAGAAAAAGTACAGAGAACTTATTTCCTAAGGATATAGTTTTTAAGTCTTCCAAAACTGTCATACAGAAAGTTGGAATCTCAAATAGTTGAGAAGCAATGACGATGAACTGATGGTAGCCACTTCCTCTGAAAAGGTGTACTCAAGGTCAAATTTCATTATATATTGATTTTATAGTTTCTTCAAACAGTGATTTAGGAGATTAATTGTTTGGACTATCTCTGGAACCTAAGGTTTAAATCAATATTCATGAAATGAGGTTAGAGATATTGGCTTCATCATAAGTAAATAATGTTGCTGCTCTAAGCAATTGGACATAATTAGTGATTTTTACTTAAAAGTAGCCTGTAAAATAAACAAGATCAGATTCTATAAAATTATCCTTTTACCTCTAGGGATGTTTGGTTTACACGGCTGAAAGTTAATTTTACAAAAAGTATTTAAAAGAACATCATCATGACAGCTCACAAAAGTACTGTAACACATTCATTATGGTTAAAATGCACGTAAAAGATATAAACTGCAAATTGTCATACTAGTGTTTCAACCAAACTATTGCTAACAATGTTTACTACAAATGTAAAGGCCTTTGTGCACACAATTACAAGGCAATATAGAACTCTGGTCTTTAGCCAAATTTGAATTAAATCACTTTGTCATCAACTTCTCATCCAAAACTCTACATCATCTTTCAGCATGACTGCTTCTATAGTATAAAAAGAAATGCATTAGTAAAAAGTGAACACTAACCTTCTCAATATTTATTTGGTGTTTTCTTAACCTTTCCAAATCTGTTGGAATTGCCACTTTAATGAATTTCTGAATTGCGGGTTCAATTCGGCGGAGTTTAACTTTTTCTTCATCTTCAGACATCCTAAAAGCAGCTTCCAAGTCAATAGTTGTCCAATATACCTTCACCAAGGTAAAAACCCCTAAAAACAACAAAAAAAAAATTGAACAAGGAGTAAACTTGAATCACCTTCTAAAGAAATCAAAATTAGATAAATCAGTCTTTCTAATAATCACATATCCCCCCAAACCACAATTAACCAGTATTAATACTTAATATCTGGATATTTGCATTTAAATGTATTATCTCTATTTGCAGGCTTTGGGGATCATTTTTCATAAAACTTAACGTTAACAAGAAAAAAAACAGCTAAGTAATTCAGGCAGAAGCAAACACGCTTTGCAGCATAATGATACATGAAAAGGTTTGGAAAAAACTTCCAATTAGATGCTTTGATTGATCAGAGTTCACACTTTGCCAATTCACATTCAGAATCACCTTAAAAATTGTAAAACATGTCCTGAAAAGACACCAGAATAAAATTAATTTTGGAATTCCGCTTCCTGGAAATGTTAAGAGCTCCTAAATGAAGATTTCCACTCCAAATTGCGTGTGTCCCCTACTGAAAATGACTAAGGCATTACCTAGCAAGGGGTATAAACAGGCTGCTGAAGTATTTGCAGGACCAGCAGGTACATAAGTGGCCTGAATTCTGTTCCCTGCGTAGCATAAAACATCATTTTTGAGTTTCACTTCTCTAAAAGAGAGATGTGTAATATTGTATGTAATAGCATTTAAGAGCTACTAAGAGCTATAAGAGCATAGGAGTAACATAAACACATTCCATTATGCTGAATGCACACAAGGGGAAAGAAGACACCTATGAGAAAGTTTTGTCACAAGTGTCAGTAAAAAGACATGTGCTAACTTGGTTTTATGGAAGTACCTGAACTACATCAGCAACTGCATCAGAAAGCTTTCTCTGATTTTCCCTCTCAGCAACTAAACTGTTTTAAAGTAATTAACCCAGCACAATCCTCCTGGTACAGGTGAGGCACGGCAGAATGTAACAGGTTAAAAAACATTCCTGTTTTTCACACAGTCAAACATATTATCAACAGTGTCAAATTTGACATTACCTTTCTCACATCCACCTATGGTGTGAAAATGCAGAGGGAGGGTGTTGATGTTTTTCTAAGACCTGTGATTCCTGCAGGCAGAGAGAACGTGAGGGCAGACACCAGTTGATGGCACTGGGTCTTTGACTGAACTGCTCAGTGTTCAGCCCCAGGCCTCTCACACAGGCTGCAGGGAGCACACGTACAAACCTGCTCCAAACTCAAAGGAGCCAAGTGGGAAGCATCTTCTAGCAAGACAGGGAAAGCACTTCTGGAACAGGGAGGAAGACAGTTGCAAATAAATCACCACTGCACTTTTCAGAAGAACAGAATGCTAACAGAAGACTCTCCTCCTGTATCTATCCCACTCAACAAAGAAATTGAAAACTGTAAACCTGAATGTTTACTGAGAGTAGACCAAGTTAGGGGAAGTCCATTTTTAAGGTTTCAATCGCACATCTTTTGTTTTTTCAGAACCTCAGAAGGAAATTACTTCATCAACTGACTTTGCAGTCATTGCTAAATCATCCCCACTTCAAATTATAAAGGCACACTATCAAGCAGTCTTACAAACCCCCTTCTAACCTAAGGCATTTAATATTAACAGTCCTTCAAACAAACCTTCAAATAAGCACGCAGTGGGAGGGTGACCTCACATTTTTCAGGTTGCAAAAAGAACTTTAATCCTTTTATACCGATTTACTCTTTTCACCATTCTAAAAATATTAGTTTAAATGCAAGATGATAAAAAATATGTTCTATTATACTTTGGTCACTGCAGTCCCTAACTTTTGAAAGAGGCACTCATATCACAGTTGAACTCTATTCTGGGTCTAGAACTGATGTTTTTTTATACTGTCCAAAAGATAAAAAGCATCATACTCCAAACTGCAGTACCTCTTCTTCAAACACACATGTAATTTCGTGACAGATTATACATTAATCCATGAGTTTATGAGCTAGAATTAATTAAAAATCGTCTCCTTAAAGATACTGGACAGCCATGTCATACTTTTCTTTCATACTGAAACATCTTGAGGAAGCGATGACACAAATTCTTCAAACATATAACAAAACATGAACTCACAAAATCACAGCCCATTCTCTTTTAGAAGAAATGCAGTAGAGGCTAAACTAAATTCACCATAACGTTGTCCTCAGCCTTTCATGACATCTAGAGATTGATGAGAGCCAAAATTGATAGTTTAGATGATTTACAATCTGGAGCACTGTGAAAGCAGAGTTAATGTAAACAGAGGCCATGTGCCTTGGGTAGATGATCTGAATTCTGAAGATTTGGCGGCATGCAGGGCCCTGGGTAGTCATTGTCTTCTCCTTAAGAATTTCCAGACAGTAAAGTAACTTCTGTGACAGTGTCTATCAATCTCTTAAAGACACTGCTGCCTAAAATTCACTGTGCAGCAAGTTTGAAAAACTAAGAAAGAAATATAAGAACTCTACATTCTCATCAGGTCTCCTGTTTAATTTTATCTCAAATAGTATAGTAGCTTCTGCAACAAAAATTCTAAGCCATAAATTATCAATGCAATGTCTTACTTTTTTAAAGTACTTTAAAAAAGTACTTACTTTTTAAAATATTCACAAAATATTAACATTAAATAAATAAAATTAATATTATGCGTTTCTGTATGTTGCTGATGCAATTTCAAGGAAACTTTGCATACTTTATTTGATTTCTGTTCTCCTAAGCATAATTTTAACAATTCATTTCTGAAGTAATAATGCCTATTCTTTCAGTAATCACAGAGTAACAGGACAGTTTAGGCTGGCAGGGATTTTCACATGCCATCCAGTACAAGCTGAATTAGATGTCATTCCACGGGCCCTTGTCCAGTCAAGTTCTAACACCTCCATGGATGGACACTCCACACACTCACTAAACCCCTCCTTCAGTGTTTGACTATTGTACAGGCTAAAAACAAACAAAAAAAAGACCTTCCTTGTAGCTAAACCAGCTTGTGTCCACTGCTCCTCATCCCACTGTCATGCACCTCCAAGAGCAGCCTGGCTCTACAGCTTCTACACACAACAGTAAGATCTCCCCTTCCTTCACCTTCTCTTAAGGCTGAACAAACCCATCTCTGTTTCTCCTTGAGTATCATGTGCTCCAGCCCTCTGACCAGTATGTGGTCCACCACAACACATGGGTCCTTTTCTGTAAGGCTGCTCTCCATCAAGTCTTCCCAACCTGTTCTAGGTGCAGGGCTTTCTTACTGCCTCTGCTGGAAGTTTTGAGGTTTCTGGCTGCCCATTTCTCCATCCCATCAAGATCCCTCCGAGTAGCAGCCGTGTCTGGCCTACAAACCACTCTCCTCAGGCAAGTGAAAACACTGCACTCAACTTCAGCTTTTTAGAAAGGTGATTTTGCCTCTGTCCTTGGATCTGAGTATCAGTGACTGAAGTAACACTAATCCAGAAGTGATCAAGACCGAGATGCAGAATAACTTCTTGTCAACTATGTCAATAAAAAAGACATATCCAAAGCTTGCTGTAGCAGCACAAGTCACACAGTTGCAGTCAACCAGAGGTAAAACTTTTCCCATGTATGGCAACATACTTGTTATTATGAATGGCAGAAAATGCTGCTAACACACGTCAAATGTTAACACTCATGAACTTTTGTTAAACTGCCTAGTGCTCTCCGTTCAAACGCAGTACAACAATGCACAACAAACTTCAGGAGTTCTGCTTGCCCAGGGAAACACAATGTAATTCACTGATTTAATTCATTCACAGCACTTTAGACAACCACGGCCACTAGAAAAAGTACTTCCAGCATAAATGCCTTGTTGATAAGGGTTGAAAGGCCAAAAAGTGTTTCCCTGTAAATAAAATTAATTAGAATATAAGGATGTACGACAGCTTTCTCCCTAAGGTGACCGGAAACATTTCATAGAGTGGTACTGGCCCCAAAATTGCAGTGACAGCATATACACAATTGCTCACTTGGCTGAGGCCTGTAGTTAGTGAGGAACATGCTCCTGTGGTAGGCTACAGCCAAACTGCCCCTCAGGACTAAATTACATGTTTTTCCTTCTGTCTGTAAAATAAAACAAAAGAAAATAGCTTTGTTAGGCTGAAATAAGGCACAGTCACCAGACCCGGTGTGTTCACAAAGTAACATGAAACTGCTTAGTGGGATAAGCAGCCACACGTGTGGGACCTCCCACAGAACACCCAGAATCAGCAGCTGTACGTGTCAGGCTGTGGTTCCCAACAGATCTGTGCTCTTGCGGATCACCTGGCAACACAGACTTGATTCAGGCATGGCAAGGGCACATGACTGCATTTTAAGAAATCAGAGCAGACAACAGGCATTTTGTCTTGGATTTATGTTTAAGCTAGCTGCAGAAGGGCAGAAAATACCTAATGACTAACATGTGAACACCTTTTGCACAAAGCTGAACCGGTGGAGCAAGTCTGCAGTGGGCTGACGCCTGCCATAAGAGGCCACAGCAGTTCAACCTGCAACCAGAGCCCCAATATTGAATTCTTGGTATTAATAGAACTACACATCTGGTCTCACCCCAGAACCACACAGTTAGGCTGGAAAAGACTCTTCAGATCATCAAGTCCAACCTATCAACACCACCCTGTCAACTACACCATGGCACTAAGTGCCATGACCAGACTTTCCTCAACCACCTCCAGGGGCAATGACTCCACCACCTTCCTGCACAGCCCATTCCAATGTCTAATCAAGCTTTTAGTGAAGAAATTCTTCCTGATATCCAAACCTAAACCTCCCCTGGTGCAGCTTAAGACCAACAGGTTCCGGAGGCCTACCCTGCCTGTACCATACCCTGGAAAAACAAGGTGAGCGCGAAGAGAACAGAAGCATAAAAGATAAAGTCAGGCTTTAAGTCTTGTATTAAGGCTTTAAGCAGACTAAACTAGTTTTTCTTCCTGACACACTGTTTTAAAAGCTTGAGCAGGCTAAACAATTCCTCACGCTGCAAAGAATAGATAAATAAGTAAATAAATAAGTAAATAAATAAGTANCCGGGCAGGGGCGGGAGCGGGACGAGCCCCCACCGCTCTGCCACCGGCCCCGGGCCCGGCCCAGGCCGGGGAAGCGGCGGTGGCCGCGGCCTCGCCGAGGGCCTGGAACCGGGAGTCGCGGGGGGAAACCTGGCGCTCGCTCCGCGCTGCCGCTCCTACCGGCCCCGTCCGCAGCGGCCCAGCCTGGGGCCCA
>VZRQ01012393.1:376830-430907 GCA_013397975.1 Machaerirhynchus nigripectus | reverse complement strand
CGCCAGGCCCCGGCCCGGCTCTCTCCCTCGCCTCGCTGGCACAGGGAGCGAAAGCGAAAGCGGAGCCGCCCCGGCCTCGCTTCCCGCTGGTCCCCGCTCCCTCCGACCTCCCCGCGCCTGCCCGCCTGCCCACCTGCCCGCGGTCCCTCACCCCCTCACCGACTCACCATGGGGCAGCCGTGACACAGGCGCTGACCGCGGCCGGCGGCGGCCCCGGGACGCTGGGCGGGAGCCGGCGCTGGGCTCCCCCTCCGTCGCACGGAGCGGCCCAGCCCCCGCCCGCCACACGCACACCCCCTCCGCCGCCCTCGGGCCATCTTCCACTTGTTTGTTTCTCTTCGGGAGCGACCGGTCGGGGGCGGGAAGGGGACGGAGAGAAGGAGGAAGAGGAGGAGGCGGAGAAGCTGTCCTGGCCACCGAGGGGGTACCGGGACTCTGGGATAAGGGCTTATCGGGAGAGAAAAGTTAAATTTATTCTTCTAAAAGAGAGCCAAAGATTCCCGACAAAATTTTAAGAATTTTTCATGGAATCGTAAAATATTCCTAGCTGGAAGGGACCCACAAGGGTCATCGAGTCCAGCTCCCGGCCCTGCACAGGACCATCCCCAAGAGCACACCCTGTGCCCTTCCCTGGGGAGCCTGGTCCGGTGCCCAGCCACCCTGTGGATGAAGAACCTTTTCCCGATATCCAACCTAAACCTCTCCTGACACAACTTCAGGACATTTCATCGGTATGTTTTGAAAATAAATTTGAAAATACGTGTAACTTGTTTGTGCCTGACACACTGATCACTGGATCCTCCCCCGACACCACATCCCCTGGCTGGCAGAGCATCTGCTCCCTATAGGCGTGCCCACACCTGTGAGACAGGTGGAGCAGAACCTTCGAGAGCAGCCTGGTATCACCTCTGATTTATCACCTCTGAATAGAAGTGTAAAACTGTCTGGCTACCTGGTAATATCTGTAGAGCAACTATGTGACATCAATACTAGACCATTTTTAAACTAAACATTAATAAAACAAAGTTAAGAAAGATCTCCAGAGTAACAAATACGAATGTACATTGATTGTGATGTTCTAAACAAGATTTATGTTATCTGTTTATCTGTTATTCCATGACTTTTTGGCCAGTTGCAATTTAATTTGGAGGAAGTCATTATGGTCCTATAAGTTTTGTAGAAATTGATGTGTCACTGAGGAAATAAACCTAAATTTGTTTCCTCAGTGAAGGAATAGTAGGCAAAAAGCTCAGCTCTTACACATTCTTGTTAGCAGCAAACAGCCAGACAGCCACTGTGTATGTATTAGCCATCCACTTTACGTAGATACAGTTCTAGACTGCTAGATGGGATTTTCAGAGGGCTATTGGGGAGTAAATTTTAGTCATAATTATGCCTATTCAGGGGCTGAAGAATCCAAATCAACAGAATCCCATTGCTTCATTAGTTCTGTTGTTCACAGTACAGCTTCTGGAATGGCAGTGGAATACTGGGGAATGCCAGGGTACTAAAAAAAAAGCTTACATTAAACATATATTTTAAAAATGTTAAGGAGGATGACACAGGCTAGCCTAGCATTGATAGTTTGACCCAGATTAGGAGCAGAATCCTGGAAGTTCTGACCTTGGATACAGTCATTAAATGCCAATAATTAAATGCCAGTCAACATATTTTTATGAAAAATATTTGATTAAATGTGTTTGAATTTAAGTCTGATAGATAAAGGTGGTAATGCTGATGTAATAGCTTCCCTCAGATGTAAAGCAGTATGCTACTCTCATAAATACAATGAGGAGTACAAATTCTGTGCAGTTCATAGAATCACAGGATGGGTCAGGTTGGGAGGGACCACAGTGGGTCATCTGGTCCAACCTCCTTGCTCAAGCAGGGTTACCCTACAGCACATTGCACAGGATTGCATCCTGACAATTCTTGAATATCTCCAGTGGGGGAGACTCCACAACCTCTCTGGGCAACCTGTTCCAGTCCTTGATCACCAGCTAAGAAAAGAAGTTCTTTTTCATGTTCAGGTGGAGCTTCCTGAGCATCAGTTTCCAGCTGTTGCGGCTTGTCCTCTTGCTTTCCACCACTAAGCAGAGCCCGGCTTCATCCTCTTGACACCTTCCCTTCAGATACTTGTAGAAATTGATGTGGTCCCCTTGCAGTTGTCTCTTTTCAAGGCCAAACAGGCCCAGTTCCCTCAGTTTTTCCTCATAATAAGTGAAAATAAGACGATAGTAAGTGATTCAGGTGACAGTTCTTACGAGGAGTAATTCTAAGTGAAGATTTGTCATTAGGTTTTCTTGGTGTTATTGTTGGCCTGGTGCTATTAGAAATCACCTAGATAAAAATACTAAATGACTACTTTGCTCTTATAAATATAGATAAGAGCAATTCACTTGGATAAACTCCTTTGAATTGCTTTATAAGCTCGTCTCACTTGCAAAAATACTCCTCTGAAGCCAGTCAATTTGGAGGTCATGCATTCAAGATAAAGCCTTAAGGGCACACCTGGAATCTGAGGGAGAATGATTGGCATGAGACAGTGCTAATGAGGACCTGGACATAATCAGCTAAATATGAGCTCTCAGAACAAAGCTTTTGCTAGCTAATACTCTGAAGAAAACCAGAGGAACGTCAAGTACAACCGGAATGGACATTCCCCCATTTTATAGAACTGATGTAATCATTATCAAAATAATGCACTCAGTTTGAGCATCAACACTTCAAAGGGATGTTAAACACTGAAAAGAGTCCACAAGAAAGTTATGAAAGGTGTGGAATATGTGCATTAACATGAGATATTTCAAAAGTATAATCCAACGCAGGTGAGGAGATACTTTTGTCATAAGCATAGTAGTAGTTGTCTAAGTAGTATTTAAGAGATATTTGAAGAGAAGTAGTGTTGGTTTTCAGAAAACTACAGAAATCTGAAGGAAAAAAAGAATAAAAATGAGACTAGAAATAAGACATATCTTAGTTTGCTATAGGATGAAATTGTCTGTGAAACTGTTTTGAAACAATGCAATTTGTCAGTTAAAAAAATGGAGATTTTTTTTTCAAAGATACACTGTAGTTCAAGCATAAACACCAGAATGCATTGGTCCAGTATGGAGGTGGCACAACCACAAGGTTATACTCAGCCATTCCTTTCCTTAAACTTGATGACTCCAGAAAAAGACCAAGAAGTCTACTTGTATGGCAGCCAAAGAAGGAACAGGATCCCAATACTTCCAAAATGAAAGATTTTTTTGTGTGTGAGTTCTGACAGGCAACATCTGAAGAACTCCTGGCACATTTCATTGTGAACATGATGTTCATATCTGACTATCCAGTTCTGCTACCAGTGCTAATGTGGTTTTCCAGACAACCCAGCAGTTGACTTCAGAGAAGTCCAAATCTCCTCGAGCTAGAAATGACAATGCAAAATGCTATGTCACTCATGTAAAGATCATCAAAGGAACAAGAGTTCCACCTTCAGGTCTGGGAAAATACTACCTCTGATGGCAAAAGATATCTCAGGGGAAAAAAAAAAGTGTAGATGAAGTTTGGCTTCCTGAATTACAGACAGACTCAGACTTTTATTGCAAGTCAGTGATCAATTCTGAGTGGTCTCTGACAGATCTGATGACTGTGTGCATCCCTATATAGTTATCAAACTGTTCTGTATTACCAGTAAATACGTAGGAGAAAATAATGGAGAGTCCTAGAAAGGCACAGAACTACTGTACATCTGGCTAAGGAAGAGCTTGCAGCAGTTTCTTTTTCCACATGAGATCATTCATAGTTTTCAGATACATGGATTCAGAACTAGGACCCAGATGTGCAATTAATTTAACATGCTTAGCTCTATTCCCAGCAATCTTTCCTTAGACACAGACTCTCAGATAAGTCATGCTGGGGATATTTCAGTGAGTGTTGCTCAATAGACACAGAACTTCCAAGATGCTTACATTATGTTCCCAAAGATGTATCTTTTTCCAGTAGAGCGTTTCAAAATTCTGTTGCCTTTTTCAATGTATTATTATTACAGATACGCTGATTTCACTGTCAAACGGCTTGTGCTGGCAAGAACCATTCATGAAGTTTCCACTGTGTCATGGAAAACAGCCCTTACTGCGTTACAGAGAACATTGCTGTCTCTCACACTCTTTCAGGAGCACAAGCTTGTTTGAAATGAGATCCCCTTTTAACTTACATCCCTGGAAAAAAATCGAACTCTTGCCATAATTCTTGACTGAGGGGTGTTCTCTGGAATATGCGGGAGCATTTTATAAAACCATAATCTTGATGTAAGCAAAATACTGGGGGTTAATTTGGGGGTCAGCTGTTTCCTACTGTTAGCAGAAGTTGTGCTATGGTTTTTGACAGTTGCTGGAATTCTGATCCGAAGTTCTTTCAGTGTACTTTGTGGCAAAACCATCTCAGATTTGCTTGAGGATCATTTGTGTAGTATTACAGAAAGTAGAGCTCTCAAATGGGAGTGAAACAGAAGAGGTTAATCATACATTAACATATTTGCAGTAGCAGTAATACTGCATAGAGTGTAAAAGTAGGAAAGAAATAAGGGCAAAGCAGATTCTATTTCAATAGAAGCACTTCCTCATTGGTTGCACTGGTTATTTGGGTCTTTTCCAACATATTCACAGGTCTCATAGTGTGACCTTGATGCAGGAATAGTTTGCAGCACTTGCCACTGATCTACCCCTGCAAGAGTCACACAGGAAAGCCTGTACAGAGAGAATGGTAGGTACAGAGACTGTCTACAACACCTGGTCTGCAGCAGGATCTCCCTTCTGACAAGAGCAGGGTGAAACAAGCATGTGGCTTGTTGAAACTGGCTGGTGGGAGCTCGTGTTGCTGGCGCTTAGGGAATGTGCACCTGCAGCACTTTGCCTGGGGAGCCTTAGATATACACTGCTGGCATAACCAAAGGAGGTAAAACATTAAAAACAGTGTGGCCCTACCTGGGAACTTACCCATGACTAGAATTCCATCAAGACCCATGTTTGGGTTTTTTTTTCCCAATGTCTTTTTGTTCCCACTCAAGATGATTTCTCCCACTCAGAACTACTGATCAGCTTCCAGCATATGCTGTAGCAATGATTTATGAGATATTCCCAGTTTTGTTTGTTAGGTCACCTAAGCAGTTTTGCTTCAGAAGAAGGTTGAGCTAACTCAATTTATATTGCAATCTTTTTAAAAGCCATTTTTAATTTTTTTTTGCTTAGTTAGGAATGTGCTTCTGATTCTCCTGTTTCTCTAACATGTGCAGATCATGAGCAACTGCCTGTTCAATAAAACCTTCTGGGAATTTTTGAAAAAAATTGAAAATTTAGAGTACTTATATTCTTTTGGAGTCCTTTTCCACTGACTTGATGTTACATATTTGCTTTTAAGATTCTAGAGTTGTCTTTGCCTACTCTCTTCCCCCATTATGGGATGACCAGAAAAACATTGTTCAGCTCTGCCAAAGAAGTTCCTTCTGCTGAGAGGTGAATAAACAAGGGGGCAGGGAACCTTTCACTACAGCACATTGCTTAGAGCTCTAACCAATATGGTCTTGAACACTTCCAGGGTTGGGGCATCAGCAGCTTCTCTGGACAGCCTGTTTGAGTGCTTCACAACCTTCACAGTAAAGAACTTCTTCCTAATATCTAATCTTAATCAATCCTCCTGGTTTTAGGCCATCGAGTTGACATCACATTGATCAAGAATTCACACTGCTGGTTCAAAGGCTCTATGGTTGTGTGCCATAGAGCCTTGGATTGTCTCCAGCAGTGGCCACAAGTGCATGGTGAGGTCAAAGTAAGAATTGGGCAAACATGTTCCTCCTTCTTATTCTCCCAGCCTTCCCCTTTTTTGTGGGGGCTTCCTGAACCAGAATTGGTTTGGATTATCAGTAACCTCAGTGGATCTCTCTTCCACATGCTCAGCCAATCTCCCCTAGAAAGTAAGGCTCTTTTGGGCAGAAAGGTCCTTTGGCAAAGATTTTCACAGGTCTGCTGCTGTCTGTATAAGGAAGCTGATTCTTCTGACAGTTCACTGTTGTCCAACTTCCCCTTGTAGCTCATTTCTCCAGTGACCTCATTTCTGCTCTGCATTGCCTTTTCTTAGTCTCAACCGCTCCTTGTGGTCAATGCACTCAATAACTTTGATCATCCTTGAAGTTTTTCTCTGGGGCTTTTCCATTTCTGATTTTTTTTCCTTTTCTTTTCTTTTTTTTTTTCCTTTTTTTTTTAAATTTTTTTTTTAACTAGGTGGGGAGATCAGAGCTGCACACAGTATTCATTTTGTGGGCAAATACGTATTTATACAAGGTTATTGTTGTATTTTCTGTTTAGTTGCCTATTACTCTGCTAGAAATTCCTAGCATTTGATATGTCTGTCTCTTTTTTTTTTTTTTTTACCATGTCTGAGAAGTTTTACTGCAAGTCTTCATTCTAACCCTAAAGTCTTACTTTGAGTGGTAGTGGCCAACAAAATGGTTGGCTCCTTACCTTAGGGATGGGCCATACAGTTACACTGAAAATGATTGAAGGAAACATAATAAATAAAGCAAATGTACAGAGGAATATTTCCACTCACAAGAAAGTCAGGGTGAAGAAATTTCTGACTCTTCAGAGTCAGAAATGAAGAGGAGGAATGGCTGAGGTATAGTTCAGTATCTATTGCTAGAAAGTATCTGTCATTTCTAATACATGGCAACTGGAATACAATTTTAAATCTAACTGAAACATTATCTTAGCAAGATTAAAAATATGTCATAAAATATACTTGTTCAAATGAGAAACTTCTTTGGTCCTGTGCTGCTTTGATTATTTCTGTCTTACACATTTTCCAGAATTATCAAGTTCTTTGCACCTAAGGAACCCCTCATGACCTGGATCTTTACAGTGATGCTTGCTGGCATTATCTTGAAAAGTTTAAGTTGCTCCTAGCAGAAGTCAGACCCTTTTCTCTGAAAGACACAAAATGAGACGGTAGTCACTTACAATTCACTCCTTCCCTGTCTCCTGCTTCCTCGTAGGTCATAGATGTATCTAAACCATGAAGGGGGATGCTGGCATAAGACAAATGGCTTAAGTTCACATCTCAGACTTGTTTCTTTCTTCTCTGGTAGACATTTTTAGTGCAGAGGTACTCATCAGCACTTATTGAAAAAGAAAATTGATGACCTAGCATCAAAGAGGCAAAGCTGCAGGGTATCAACTCCATTGTCAAGTCAGGCAGACCTTTTCATTACCTCTCAGGCAGTGCCATGTATGCACTCAAACTGTGAAGTGCTCAACTTCTGTAACAGTAGAGAGTGGAGATACTGCATAAACAGATATGCAAAGAGACTTGATTCCATAGTAAGAATTCTTTTTATAAATAATGTTTGAGTCTTATTCTATTTTCCTTTAGGATGGCAGTAACACAGTGCAGTCCTGAAGTTCAGTCTTGTAGAGATAAACCTGCTTTAAAGTTTTGTCTCGGAGAAAGAAAGCCTATGAAGCCTATTTTGCTTTAAAGTGTAGTTGAAAATATTATTTTCTTGATAAGTACTTTGGGATACATCTTTAGCTAGCTGTGTGAAGAATTAGCAGGCAAGTCCCATTAGTGCTATAGATACTACTAATTCTCTATCAAATCGGACTGAATATTTACATCTTTGTTGAGTACTTAGATGAGCCATGATAACATTGCTTTCTCTCTGTTGCAGTTTTCTGTAATACTAAAAAGGAAAACACGAAAATGTGATAAAGACCACTTTTAAAGATGCTTAATTCTATTTAAAAGATACTGTAATTACAGTTTGAATTAAACCCTAAATTGTGACTAAAATGACTTCATTTCATATCTCAGAAATAGTAGATTGGATTAAAGTTCTGTGGGCACTGTGAATGTAGATTATTTCTTTGTGTGCAAAAGCTCTGAATTTCAGAGAAGCTTAAGAGAGGCATTAGCTTAATGCTTGGGTGGTACAGAGGGTGAATTATATTAGTTTTGTATCTGGTGGCAAATACTGTTCACACGATGGATTTCAAACATTTATGAACCGCTGTCTTCTACATCATCTGCAGACAGGTAAAACACTGGGAAAACAAAAGAGCTCTAGTTGTTGTGTGACTGTGTTGGCAGTATTGCACATTGATTGCATAGTTTGAGGAACGTGATTGGATCTTGTTTTCAGTCTATCTGACTGCTTCCTGCTGAGGGTCATTTCTGAGCTGGACAGCAGTCCCGAAGTGAACAGGATGGAGGTGATGAACACAAAACAGCTTTTACGAGCCCGAGGCCTCAAAATAAACCATGACAACACTTCTTTGGAGCCAAGTGCTAGTTATCTTTCTTTTGCAGGTAGTTTCTTGGGTTTCTTAGTTGATCTTCTCAATTGTAATTTTTAATGTGACTGTGTTTATCTTAGGGTTTTATTGGGAGTTTTATTGCTCCACTGCTATACTGATTACTAACTTTAGTAACTTTTTCCAGTCTCTTGCTATGTCTAGAACAGAACTATGGCTCAGCAGAAATAGTTGTCATCATTTTCCCAAGCAATACACCAAAAATTTGGAGGGAAAGAGGATCCAGCATCACAGGAGATCATCACTCTTATTCTTCTTGATTTCCCTTGTGAAAAATAATTCTCTTCCCTTCACTAGTCCACTTCACTCCTCAACATCAGACCTTGGAAACAAATGGGGAACCTGCCAATACTTTCACTTCTAGTACTGGGAATTTTAGAGGTAAGGCCAGGACAAACTCAGTGTGGAGGGTTTCTAGGTATGGGGGCTGACAAGAAGCAGGCCAGAAGTGACACAGCTCCTGGATGAGAGCAGAAGACACCTGATCTGCATGGCAAAAGGACTACAGTGAACGTAGCAGTGAGCTCAGATTCAATTTGTTTGTCCAGGAAATCTTGTAGACATGTGGGAGGAAAGTAGTTCAAGAACCAAGATAGAGTGAGCATTAAAATTTTACACTGGTGTGTTTTTAATCTAATGCTATATGGGTTAAATCTGGTATGGGGTTGGGACTCAGGGGTTTGTCAAATTAGAGTTTGGCCCTCCTAAAGATGATTCTTAGCTCTTTAGTGAATCACATGAAAGTTTGCTGGGAATTTAAAAGTGCCTTGTGGTTCTCAGGACTGTTTCAGAGCTGATCACTAAAGAAATTTCCTGAGACTAGTTGAACCTCGGTCTTAGTGTTCAGGCTGATGGACTCACAGCAGAACCTGATGTTCAGCTGCAATAAACAAGATTCCTGTAGACTGCGTTAGGCTCCAATTACTCTGTAAGATTTATGTTAACACATACATTTCTGCCATTTCAGGAGTACCTTCAAAATATATTTCGGGAGAACAAGTTAGTTTTTCATGAACTCCCTCACTGTAACCCTCTGTCCTCTATGACTTTCTTTCCAAGATTGCAAGGAGCATGGAGAGGTGTCCCACCAATTGATGCTCTGCATGAAATACCCAGTGGTGTGTCATAGGGAAAAGGCTGAATGCAGACACAAGTGGAGGAGCAGTGAAGTGACTTGTGTTTCCTGTGGAAGTCTGTCTTCACAGGTAGTTCTGCAAAGAAAGAACATAAGTGGGATGGTAGTTTGGCTCTGCATCCTTTGGATAAGGAAGGAGGTTTTCAGGGAGCAGTAGGATGAGGTTGCTGATTGGAATGCTGGGATCTGCCATCTTTCAGCCTACACCCTACATGTGTTTCTTGTTATTAATAGCCTTGTTCTTTACATTGCCACCCTCAGAGTACTCTGCCACTAGTCTTTTCTCTCTGTCCTTCTTGTTCCTTCTCCAGTTCTGTTACCCTACGTATGACTCATCCCAAATGCTTTTCCCTCTTTTCCACTGTCCCAGTGCCCTGGGTCTCTACTGCACTACAACAGACCTAGAAGTGCTACAGCAGTGCTAAAAGCATTCGTAACAATACATAACAAGGACAGTACTGTAAGGACAGGGAGAGGTGTCAAAGATACACTTTCACCACCATTCTTAGCAGGGTGCAGTCTTCAGTAGTTTTATTCTATACACTCAGCTGCTGAAGCAACATCCAAAGACCAGGCAAGCTGCAAGTTAAAGTGACATTTCAGAAGAAAATGGTATGAAAAGTTAAAATTTTACTGACAAATGTTAGATTGATGTAATTATAGCAAAGTTTTTATTTTATTTATTTGTTTTATTCCTTTATGGGTTTGTACATTATAAAATGTACTGGAAACAATAGAAAGTCAAACTATATAAAACTGTCTTTAACAATATGTAATTTCATTAGCGTAAGGCATGAAGAATGCAGATGTTATGCTTTAAAACTCCTATTTTTCAATTTAAATTTCTCACATAATGGTCACATTTTATCACAGTAAGGGTGAATCTTGCCATTGATTTCAGTCACCAGTATTTGACTCATTTAAGAATAAAAAATGTCCTATTTCAGTGTTGACATATTGGAACTCAAGCAAAATACCTTATCATGATTATAAAGCATAGATGTGTACTTTACAATTTAAGCTGGGTTGAGGTTTTTTGCTTCGCACTGCAGGTGGGCACTGTAGTTTTTGTAGTGTTTCTTCCCTAGATTGATGTCCAGTCTCTCAGCAACCCTTCAACAGGCATTTTCTGCTAAGGCAGAGTGTTATTTGTCACTAATTGCATGCGGATACAAACTGAATCATCAAATCAGGACTTAAATAAGCAAGAGAGAGAGAGAGAGAGAGGGAAAATAAAGGTGATTGCTCTGTATGAGGCAATTAACACTGGGACCTTTACAAAATGGGGAAATGGTAATTCCTAGTAGATGAGCTAGATACTCACAGACACAGGCAGATTAGCTGCTGTTACAAATAGTGCCAAACTGAAAGGTTTTGTACTTTTTCACTGCCTGCTACTTCATTTAATCATTTGCAGCAATGAGGAGTGACAGTAAAGGCACATACAGGAAAATCAATGTGATAATGTATATCTATGTATTGCGTGACATCCACGAATACACCAGAGGTTATCCACCATCTACTGCTACACTTCTGCCTTATAAGAGAAAATGGAAGCAGAGTTTGAATAAAAAGACCAGTGGGAATCAGTCGATTTCCTGCCAATGTGCAGACATCTCTACTGACAGTCTTCAGCAAAATTACAATATGTTTTCCAAGATCTGTGTTTGGCAGGGATGGCTGATGAACCCTCAGGTAATGTGCTGATTTTTTATATATTCTTTTTTTTTTTTTCTCTGACCTAGGCATTGTTGCTACAGTCTGTGACCCAGCTCCATCTTAACTGAGGGTTATCAGAGACTGGGCAGTTGGAAACATTGACTGCAGGGTGACTTGTGTGCATAGAAAGAAGGGGAATTTTATCACCTAATACTGAAATTGCCCTGACATGCCTTGTGTGTAGAATTTTTACTGCAGATTTCCGGGCTGCAAGCCTAAATAGCACAGCCCAAATGTTCAGCTCAGAGGGGGAGTTTTGATGACGAACTGAGTGTGCAGGGTAAGGGAGAACTACAGACCCAAAATATGATCAGCCAGACAAAAGCAAGAGGCTGAGGCCAATGGGAGTACCAAGGGAAAGAAGAAAAGAGTGAAACCAGATTTATGGATGTAAGTCTGGTTGTAGTGTAATCCCCATCATCCCAGGCTATAAGGTAACACATTCGGAGCATTTTTGGGGTCAAAAAATGCTCCAATTTTCAAAAAAGGCAGATTTTTTTTTTTTTTTAAAGCAGATGCTGAGAAAAGAGAGGTCAAGTGAGGTGTGCATCAGGGATGTGGGTGGTCCTGGTGCAGCAGGGCAGGTTAGCTGAGTTGCAGGACCTCAGGGCTGTGCCACCTGAATTCCAGCAGCAGAGCAGGTTCATCTTCAGCCTTTGCTTTGATTAAGGCATTGATAGGGCTTTCACTTTTCCCTGCTTGTCCTGAAACTTGGAAAGGGTTTTCTTCTTTAAAACCTCCACTTTTCCATTTTATTTGGTTGAGCCCACCCAGTGGTATCTGAGGGACAAATCATAAGATTTGTTTGCCTAGAAAACTAGGCCAGAGGCGACATTAAATAATATTGTAGATGTCCATGGCACAGGTGGCTGAAGTAGAACAATTTGAAGAGAAAAAGGTGTTCTTGGGTTTAAACAAGATGGATTCCTGTGGCAAAAAGGCACATTTTCATGTAATTGTGGACTATATCATAATGCTTATACAGGAATGGGAAGAAAAAAGTTTCTTCAGGCACTGAAGATTCTTCTTCACTCTTATTTCCTAACTTCTAGATGCTTGACTACAGCTACATAACTTTTTTAACAATTTTTTTCTGAGTGTGTGAAATACATGTATAGAGTACAGCAACTGTTCAAGTGTGAATTTATTTTTAAATAGAAGTGACTCCTTGTATTAATATAGGTGCTATGGAAGTAGAAACATTTCTATATTATCACCATCTATCTTTTGAGAAAGAGATAGATATTTTTACCTTGGCAATTCTGGTAGCAAGGTGGAGGCAGTTTTACAATAATCTGAATATATTTAAGGTGTGCAGTTCATTTTTGTACCTAATGAATAACTGTGTGCCCGAGTGGGTGGATTGAAAATAAGAAGCTTTTGGATTAGATAGAGAAGGTGAAATGTTACACTTATGCACGTAACGTAGATATTTCAGTACGTTTGATAAAGTCACTGTTAAATACTGTTTTTAATGCATGTGATGGCAATCAATTTCCTTTGAAAATGGTGATTCCGGAGAAGGGGGGGGGCAAAATGTCTGTACCTTTTCGAAACGAATACAAGTGTTTAATTTAATTAAACCAGAAATCACATTATTTTGCAGTCAGATTTCTCCTATGGCCCCTGCGGCGCTGTAGGAAGCGATGGAAGAGAAGCTGGCACAGGCAAAAAGGACTGCCAGCAGAGCGGGCGCTCGCTGCCGGGTGGCACTCGGGTTCTCCCGCACCCGCTGCAGTCCGGCACCTTTGCTCTGCAGCTGCCCCGTGCAGCTACGAAAGACAGGCTACCAACTGCTTTGCTCACACACACTTGGTAATTAATAGTGACATGATGACGAGGAACGCTGAGGCAAATTAGGAAGCGCGTTATCAAGAGAGTGCTGTGGAAATGGTCCAACAGCCTGCACCAGGGGGGCTCAGGCACAGAACAGAAGGAGACCTGCAGAGATGTCTGAGGTTGCACATAGGAGTCTTCTGCCCCATTCCCGTGCAAAAGGATGGACAGTCCAAAAGCACCTGTCAGTCCTGCCAGCAGGAGTGTGCCTGGGAGGTCTCAGCTCTGTACAGGCAGCTGCTACCCCTGCTGCCCAGCTAACCAGCAACTACAACTGAGCGGCTAACCAGCTGGAGTTTGGGGAGCACAATGCTCCCCAGTTACTCAAAAGTCATCTTTTGGGAGGACTACAGAGCTTTACTTCTTTCAAGCAGTCCCATTTGTGACCTGGTGTGATGAAATTTTGTGTTCTTTAGCACTTCCTTGGTAAAACCAGCAAAAATGGCTCCTTCATCTGTAAGGAACATTATGTGTTGATACAGAAAAAGTAAGCTTCCCTCGGGAATTACCTGTGATGGCTGCTGTTCCATTACTTTCCCTAGTCCTTCCTTCGGCAACAAAAAGGGGTCCTTCATTCATCAGGAACATTTTATGTTGATACAGTTTATCCTGAAGAAAAAGAAATGTCACGTACAACAATCAGGGTGGCACTGATTTAAGTTGTGCCTTTTTTTTCCCTGTTTGATTTTGAAATAAGGTATGAAACATGATTCCAGTAAACCACTTCTGAAACAGTCTGTGGCCTCAGAGCTTATAGTCTTTCCATGTGCTGTGCCTTTTAGAGCAATTTCATCCAGCCTTCTTATCAGCTTCCACTGAAATAGAAAATGTCTTAGAAATGTTAAAATCATCTAATTCAGCATTATTTGATTGCTGCATATTGATACAGAAAACAGCGCATTGCAACATTCTCCTCCTTTGTGTGAAAAAAGCAACATTAATAATGAGAAAGGAAAACAGGAAGTATGACAATAAATTCAAGAGGCTGTTCATTTAAACATCTAAATGAAACATTTGCACTTTGTGAATAAATCTACATGCTGATGCCTGATGTCTGGAGCAAATCTTGACACACCTTGGGTATCTTCATGTTTGGGAAATAGATCTGGTTGTAAGGGTAAATCTGCCACCTTCCACGTTTGGCTCTCAGTTCTCTCTTCTCAACACATGATTGCATCATAAATTCTGTGCTCAGTAGTTCATGTTTCTGGAATGAATGAATCCTGGGAAGGAGACACAGCAGAGGGAAAACAGATATGGTATTTCTTGTCTTTCAGGTCCCATGTGAGCTATTAATTACAAGGCAACCTTAAGAAAGAAAGCCGATATCCATGTATAGCCCCCCTCCCAAAATAAACTTTCTCCAGAATATACATACACCATTAAAATTCAGAAATAATTTTAACATATTGAAATATTAATTTTAAATGCATTGCCCTAGGATAGTATACCAAAGGGTGAGGCATGGGAAAGGGAAGAGAAGCACCAGGGGGAAAAGTGTATGACAGAGATGGATTGCTCTACTGAAGACTTGCCCGTTTTCTTGGTGGTTTGGAAGACATTCTCTCCCATGGAATAGATGCCTTGGCCACAGCAAGTTGGGGAGCTGCTGCCCAAGCTCAATACACCCATAATCTATGCAAAACAACTAAATCCCAGCCCCGGAGGGTACCAGCAATTTTTAACCAGAGCTAGACTTAGCATTTTCAAGTCTTCAGATAATTTCCCTTTTATCTCAGACAGAGCTGTGGTCAAGCCATTGTGTGGGAAACATTACTTAAGGTTTAGGGTGGGACTGGTAAACTGATGTTTGTAGAGGAATTATTCCAAATTTTGAGATGTGCATGTGAGAAGGAGAAAGAACCTCTTCAGATCATCCTTGCTTCCTCTGACTGGTGACCAGCTACCACCATTTTGAAGCCTGTTAGTTATTTATGTTAGTTATTTAGTTATTTATGTTAGTTTATTTATGTTTTCAAGGTTACCTATGGAAAAAGAAAATAGAGGCAGAAATTTGATCTTAAAATGACATTTCTCCAAAATTGATGGTATTTAGGATGCCTGTCACTGAAAAGGTAGTGCTTGAAATAAATTGTAAGTGTGATGCATATCAGGGTAAACCTCAGAATTTTCCCAGATATTCTGAAAAGTCTGGAAAAAGAGATGGGTGCCTGGGGCCCTGCTTAGGCATCTGTTTGCCATATGTTTTCACTAAGGGAATGAAATAAAATGTCAGAAAATCTGAAAGAGGTAAAATGTAGGAGGCACCAAACTAAAAATAGCAAGGCTTGCATGGAGACTGGACAGCTGGGTCTTCATGGGCTCAAAATGAAGTACAGTTAATGCAGTTTTTACCACTGAAGCACAGTGGTGCTGGTCCTCACAGAAGCCATAGCTGATCCATGGATCTACCCCAGTCCCTGAACAAAGAGGAAGACTAGATCGATTGTCCACAGTTGGATACAGGATAGATTAGAACAGCAAGTTAAAAAGTTATGCATGTATGAGGTGCAGGTGTCAGACATGAAGGGAAACTTGTCATGAGATGGGGCACAGGCTATCATGAGATCACCCCAGGAGAGAGAAGTGTCAGTGTGTACTAACTGGTACAGACCACTGGCAGTGAAATAAAGCAAAATGCTGAGGGCTCAACTAGATGGGAAGCCACTGGAAAGACAAAGTGCCACAGGGAAAAGTTGCTGCTGAGAGCCTTATGGGAACAAAAGAAGAGAAAACTTGGAGCAACAAGTGGGAAACAGTACAGAAATCGGAACATAAATATGTACAGTAAGCTGCAAAACTATATAAAAGCTGTACAAAAAGCCAATTAAACCTATTAAAAGCTAATATACCTGTGTCCTTCAGAAAACAGGCAATCCATGATATTTTATTGCTACTGTGGCTATCAGTGTTATCAATCAGCAGTGTTATTGCTCAACTCTAGATTTTGAGCTGGTGGAACTGGAATAGCTCTGTCAAAACTAATAGAGACAGCAGGAGAATCAGGTCTTGTCTGTTTGCATGGAACCTTTGTCAAGGTGGTGTGTGAAGATACTGCTCTGCTGTTTCCTAAAAATAGAGTACCTGGCTGCGTCAGCATGGATGTTACTACAACTGGATGAACCATTTAGCCTTTTTGTTGTTATTCAAAAATCATTCACTAACTGATCTTCATTCTTCAGGACAGATTCATTTTTCAAAGACCTCACCTGAAGGTTTAGAAGGAAAATATTGTCAATGCTTGTGAGTTGTTAACTGTGACTATTTGCTGCTTGTGATGTATAATTGGTCACTTCAATTGCATTGCAATTTTTATGCTTCATGATTGGACACAGGAATTACTATGCAAATTTAATCAGTAAAAACTGTAGCAATGACAAAATAATTCACTAATAGACAGATAGGAACCAATTCCCAAGTTACATCCTTTTAGTTCCATGTAATGTGATGTTTCAAATCCATGGTTACATGGTAGGAAGTACAGGTATGTGAACATACTGTATAAGAACAGCTGTCATTGTCAACCAGACCAATAGCTGTGAACCAAAATAAAGTTGTAGAAGATAAAACAAAGAAGGTTTGTTTTACAAGACCTGCATTCCATGTAATCATATTGATTATTATTAATTGCACCCAAAGTCTTCAATTCTATGTTGTGGGCTTCTAAATGAGACTTCTCATTTTGTGTCCAGGCTCAGCATGTGAATAACACACCTATATTTTCCTGTATTATCTCTCTGCTCTTTTAAAATATTTGGAGTACACTGGCAATTCAGAGGTCTTCGAGGTTTTTCCTGTTTTCCATGCTGTGTTTCCCTCTAAGCTGCTTGATTTGTTCGTCTGTAATTGCAGGTGACGCTGCATCTTATTTTTCTTCATTATAGATGCCAGGTTTTCTGGTCCATCTACAGTGTTTTATTGGGCAGATTTGTCCTCTTGCTTCTTTCTGAAATCAGAAGAGAATTGGTGATGAATACATCTGTCTTTTCTGAGCTTCTGTTCAAAATTATAATACCTCTTTCTAGCAATGGACCAATATTTGGTGCAGAAATTTTTTACTCAGTTTCTTGCATGTTCCTTCTAACTATGTTGCCCATTGATCTTTTCTGATACAGCTGCTTTTAGCAGGGTACATTTTTTTAAATTTGCAATTTACCACTATTATAATTTTTCTGCATTCTCTATATTTTTATTGCTAATGTTTGACTATAACTTCTGCATCTTCTATATTTCACAATTTTTTTCCTCCCAAGCATAATCTTTTCTACTTGCAAATTTGCGGCTTTCTTTTTTTTTTTTTTTAATACCCAGTAGAATGTTCTTGAACAATTTCCAGTTCCTATTAATATTTCCCACATTAAATTGATGTTCCTAGAATGCTGAACCAACAGGGTTTCTTAAGCTTGGACAAATTGTCCCTTTCTGTTTCTGAGTGGTATCACATTCAATGTGCATGAAGCAAATGAGAGAGGGTTGTGATTACAGGAAGCCAAATAGGCACGTCTTCACCATCTTAAACTGTCTGTATTGCCTGCAAAATGGCCACGAAGGCAATGGCCCAGTGGGATGCAGGAAAAGTACAGAACTTCAGTGGTATACGTATGTAGTTTATAAATAAATAAATATATGTATGTAGTTTATACATAAATATATGTATATTCGGGGTGCATGCTCAAAAATTTTTTAGTGATAGGGGCTCACAAAAACAAAGGTTTAGAGACCACTGCTTGATGAATAAGTACACTGTTAAGTTTCAGTGATCCTAAAGTTATGATCAGTCTGCACAGCCCGTTTCTGGTTTGTCCTGGCCACAGTCAGGATGCTGGGCTAGATGGACCTTCCCTTGGAGCTATCATGACTCCTTATGTAGTCTTCATCCATAAAATTAAAACCTTCTGAGATTGTGGGTGGTCTGCAACTTTCTGACAATATATAGGTTTAGTTTTAAACTTCTTTTCTCTCTCTTCTCTCCCTACTGAATTACCATCTTTTAAATGGTCCAGTCATAAATCACCCTTCTAATAGTCAGTATTGAAAACAAACCCGTTATATGATATTGTCTTCTTTTTTATGACCTAGTCTGATTGTAATAAATATAGACAGTTACAGTGACATCCTTTGCTTTATACATTATGACATGCAGGTTTCTGTGACTGGTTTGGACTCCACTGACTTGATGGTGACAGCTCTTCACAGTGTGGGGGGGGGGGGACTACAATCTGAGATTCAAATCAGTAGTCCACTTACAAAAGAGTTCCCATGGTCTAGAAATTTATAGGTTTAAAACCAATATTGAACCAATAACTAGGCTCTTATTTTAGGGCAGCCTGTTAGAAATGGTGTTCTTTGCAGCTTCATCTCTCTCTCTCTCTAAGTGCAGAAAACACAGTCATTTTGGGAGGATTTACTTTTTAGGCCATCTTAACGTGCCTCCTAGCCCTGCAAACCTGATGGGTTTTGCAGTCCTGGCTGAGTCTTATCTAAGCTGACATCTGTGGGCTTCTATGAGGGATGTGGGAAGAACATACTAAATATGTCAAGTTAGAGTCTCCCCAAGCAATTTGACGATGGTTAGTCTGAAAGCACCGCTTTGGGAAAGTATGCTGACTCATGGCCTGAGAGAGGAAGGATTTATTTTTTAAAGCAGTGGGCTAGTATGGTAGGATCTGGATTAACTTCTTAACTTTTCCACAGTTGCCATGCAACAGAACCAATCTCTAAATGCCTCTGTCCATAAGAGTTCTTCCTATATGGCAACTCTACTATTTTTTTCCTTTGTCTCTTTTCATTTATTGTAAATGTCTTCAGACCTGGAGGTATCTGTGGATGTCTCCAATCACGTGAGAAGAACTTGGCACAATGGGCCCCTTATTTCAACTGGGAGTTCTGCAGGCTACTCCTGTGCAAATAATATATGGCAGTAAGATTCCAAAAAGTACCCATGGCTATTCTTGCTTCTATTTGGTGCTGTGGGTCTGCAGCAGATCTAAAAATTTGGCCAAAGTATGCAGACAGCAAATGGGTAAGTAAGTGTCTGTTAATAGTGTTGCAGACCTGTAAGGAAAGGGCAGGAACCACAGAACCACAGAATGGTTTGGAGTTGGATGCAACCTTTATAGTTCATCCAGTCCCACATCCCTGTAACGGGCAGGAACACCTTCCACTAGACCTGGTTGCTCAAAGTCACATCCAGCCTGGCCTTGAACACTTCCAGGGATGGGAAGTGGGTTTTCTTCTAAGCCTTCTTTCTACATTGATGGTCTGCAGTCGGGTCTCCCTGGAACCTTCTCTTTTTCAGGCTGAACAACCCCAGCTCTCTCAGCCTGTCTTCATAGGAAAGGTGCTCCATCCCTTTGATCATTTTCATGGCTCTCCTCTAAGCCCTCTCCTACAGGTCCATGTCCTTTTTACACCAGGCACCCCATAACTGGACAGGTGAGGTCTCACGGGAGCACAGACAAGATCCCAACCTGGGAAAACCAGGTTAGTTTTAAGCCAGATGAGTTTCTTGCTGTTTCTCCTCCCATCAGGATGATCCCTGCCTTAGCCCAAGGAAGGGGAAGCGCTGCAGAGGGAAGAAGCAAGTGTGGTGTGTTGGTGTCCCTGCTGCTGATGGAAGTTCTGCCGTGCGCTGGTCACGCCTGCAAAGCTGCAGCCGCAATGATGCAGCAGCCCAGACAGAACCAGGCCTTTACTTGAGCTGCAAGAGTAATGCACTGTGGAAAAGTGGAAAATGCCAACACCAAATAGCATTTCCCACCATACCTATTATATTTCTGGGATTTTTTCTGCCCCTGAGAGTCCAGCAGCATGACTCTGAAGCCTTATAATGTTGCGTTAACAACTCTATCTCATGGGAAGAGAGGCTGATTTGGAGGCCTGGAGTAAAACAAGCTTTCTTAAAAAAAAAAGTTTCATAAGAGAATTTGAAGATTTCAGTTAAGTTCATGACATACATTTTTATTTACATATTATGTATATTTATCTATATTTTTAATTTCTCAGGTTCGGCCATCCTTGTTAACTTACCTTGAAGAGTCTTTCACTGAAAGCTATCACTTAGGTCCAAAGTCGGTGTAATTCTGCATCTGAGTGTGCAATGGATCCTGATTCTCTTTCCAAAAGACTGAACTGTGACAGCTTGCCCAGTGGATGGAAATACTTTCCACTGTGCTTCCCTCAAGAGATCAGTTTAAAACAGACCATCGTTGCTTCTGTAAAATTTGAACCCAGAGCCCTCCAGCTTTGGCATTTCATTTTCATGATTTAAATTTGTTCCCCAACTCCTTAATTTCAAAGGGGCAGCAGTCTACCAGAGTTTCCTTTAGCAATCAGACAAAAAGCAGATGTTCATGCTGAATATTGCACAGCTCTGTACAGCAGGCAGGAAACTTCGTGTAATAAAATTACTCAGTGTGGAAATTCTTGACTGTGGCCCAGTTCACAAAGCTTGCAAAAAGCCCTGCCATGAGTTTGACCATGCCCTTTGAAATTAAGGACAGGGGGAACAAAGTTAAATCATGAAAATAAGGTCCCAAAGACTGAAGGGCTCCGGGTTCAAATTTCTCAGAAGCATTAGGACTAGGTTTTAAAACTGATCTTTGCAGTGAACTGCAGCAGGAGGCATCATCAAAAACTGGGCAAGCTGGCACAGTTCAGCCTTTCCTCAAAAACCAGGGAGGCAAAACATAAACTTCTGAGGCAACAGGCTTTTTTTCAGTTAAAGACTTTCTTTAGATGTTAATGTCAGCTTGTCTCAGTGTCTGTTGGAATACAGAGCTTCTTCCAATGGTTCACTTTTGTCTTGAATGTCCAATGTAAATATTTTGTTTGCTTTTTAAACACAATATGCTGTTTATTTCAATAAGATCTCCTTATCAATTTTAGTAATTCTTCCCTGATTTCAACTATAATCTCCTAAAAAGATTCAGTAATTTATCATCAAGACCAACTCCCAATTCCTTAATACCTTATGAGACATTTTGCTGTAATTTAAAGGTTTTTTGCCTCCCCATCACATAGGAAAAGAAGACAGTGATCAGACTCAGAATTTATTCTTCAAATGCTCATTTTCCATTAATAGTGTACAAAATCCTTTCTGTATTAGAAGCAAATTATATGATTTCATCTGTAACCTAACAAAGATGATTCAGGTGGTTCCATTATTTTTCTCTTGCTTTCTAGTAATTTGTGGTGTCTTGGAGTATAAATATACTCTAACCAATTTGATTTATCATCTTCCTTTCCGAATTAGGTTTTCTGTCCGTGGTTTTGTTTGGACATCTTTTTTATTGGGAAGCCAGTTTGACAACCAGCTGGGACTTGTTATCAAGTGAGCTGCAGAATGGGAATCTTTTACTTTGTGTGGTAGACACTTCTCTTTCTTACCCTGATTATGCATGATGAAGTAAAACCTCCCCTCTTGCTGGTGATGCCATCATAAGTTTACATTCTTCCTTTGATAACACCTCAATGTGTTCTGCGTTTTGAGAGGCTCAAAAGTTCACTACCAACACAGGGCTTGATAAGGCTTTTGAGATAAGACTTTCAGGCACTAACTGAATTGGGTAACCATAATACATGATTAGTTGTAAAGCCATAGAATGGCTGGGGTTGGAAGGGACCTTAAAGATCATCCAGTTCAAAACCCCCTGCAATAGGCAAAGACACCTTCTACTATACCAGATTGCTCAAAGCCCCATCCAACCTGGCCTTGAATAGTTCCAGGGATGGGACACCCACAGCTTCTCTGGGCAACCTGTTCTAGTGTCACACAACCTTCAGAGTAAGGGATTTCTTCCGAATGTCTAATATAAATTATCCTCTAACAGTTTAAAACCACTGTCCCTTGTCCTATCACTATACTCCCTGATAAGGAGTCCCTCCCCATCTTTTCTCTAGGCCTCCCTAAATTACTGGAAGGCCACAACAAGGTCTCTTGAGGCCTTCTCTCTTCCATCTGAACAACTCCAGTTCTCAGCCTGTACTCACAGGGAAGTGTTCCAGCTCCCAGTCATATTTCTGGGCCTCTTCTGGATGCACTCAAGAAGGGCCATGTCCTTCTTATACTGGGGGCTCTAGCCTGAACACAATACTCCAGGTGGGGTCTCACTAGGGCAGAGTGGAAGGACCACCTCTCTTAACCTGCTGGCCATTTTTCTTTTGATGCATCCCAGGATACAGCTGTCTTTCTGGGCTGTGAGCACACGCTGCAGGCTCATATTCAGTCTTTCACCCACCAGTCCTGCAGAGTCCTTCTCCGCAGGGCTGCTCTCAGCTGGCTCCTCACCCAGCCTGTATCCATGTTTGGGATTGACGCAGGCACAAGACCACTTGCACTTGGTCTTGTTAAACTTCATGAGGCTCATGTGGGAGCAGCTCTCTACATTATTATATGATAAATGAAGTGTCCATAAATGCTTTTGATATGCTTGAATTAAAATACTTAATATGATTTTTGGACGTCAACAGAACTTAGGCTTCTGTGAACAGAAGGCTTGTAGTCCGCCTTGAGCAAGATTTAGCATCTACCTTTAAAAGTAGCTTGGAAGATACAGCTAAGCCTCTATACCTTTCCTTACTACTTTTGCACATGCTGGTGTAGAAGCCAGCTGGTTGTACTGAAACTTGGACTAATTTGAAGTGTAAGAAATGGAGCTTAACACAAATTCAGGTAGGACTGCAGTTGCTTCTTAACTGGGTGTGTGAGGACGTGTAAGAAAGGTGGCTGCAAATCAGAGGAGGTATTAACTGAATCCTGGGGTCATGTGGGAAAAAACGTGCACACAGGCTGAAGAAGTCAGTCATTAAAGCAAGGTATAATGAGAAACGGATAAAGGAGGGAAAATTATATGGGACCGTACTGAAAACAGTCCAAGTTGCCAACCCTAATTAGTGTTTGTGAAATCCCTGACTGTTGCCATGGCAATAAATGTGATACTACAAATGCAGCATTCTGACTTCTTCACAGGATCAAGCAAAGTTGGAAAGGAGCAAATCCCTATGTAAACATCAATATCGTCAATTAATTAGGAAACACAGTAAGATAAATAATAAGAACCCATGAAAGGTAAATTAATTTCTGTTTTCTGCCTGCTGTATTTGAAAGTTTCCCCATTATCAAGCATTTCTGTAATTCACTTTTGTTCTACAGTAATGTTTTATCACAGACCACAGGGGAAGTTGTTATGAAGAGAGTTTTTTAATACGTTATTTAGCAAGTTAAAGACTTTGGCGTATTTGAGCTACTTCAGCTACTTAAAGCCATTTCTTTCTTTAAATGTCACTTAGCTTGTTTATTTATTTATTTGTTTGTTTAAGATAAAATTCCACCTGAATAAGCAGAGAATTCTCTGTTCCTTTAAGAAAAACTGATTAAACAATCTAAAATGGAGCAGATCATCCTGAGTGCCAGCAAGTGGCATGTACAGGACAACCAGGGGATCAGATCCAGACAACATGGGTTTATGAAAGGCAGGTCCTGCTTGCCCACCCTGATCTTCTATGGCAAGGTGACTACTTTGTGGGTTAAAGAAAGGCTGTGGACTTTGTCTATCCAAACTTCAGTTAAGCCTTTGACACCATTTCCCACAACATTCTCCAGGAATTTCTCCATTCCAGGAGAAACTGGCCTCCCATGTCTTGGATGGGTGTATTCTTTGCTGTGTAAAAAGCTGTCTGTACAGCCAGGCCCAGAGAGTAGTAGCAAATGGAGTAACACCCAGCTGGTGGCAGGACACAAGTGGTGTTCCCCAGGGCTCAGTGTTGGGGCCAGTCCTGTTTAATATTTTTATCAATGATCTGGATGAGGAGATCGAGTGCACCTTCAGTCAGTTTGCAGACTCTCACCAAGCTGGGTGGGAATATCAACCTACTGGGTGGGAATATAGATCTACGGGAAGGCTCTGCAGAGGGATTTGGACAGACTGGATTGATGGGCTGAGGCCAGCACTATGAGGTTCAACAAGGTGAAGTGCCTGGTCCTGCCCTTGGGTCACAGCAACCCCAGGCAGCGCTACAGGCTGGGGGCAGAGTGGCTGGAAAGCTGCTGGTGGAAAAGGAGCTGGGGGGGCTGACTGACAGTGGCTGAACATGAGCCAGGATGGGCCCAGGTGGCCAAGGAGGCCAATGGCATCCTGGCCTGTAGCAGCAATAGTGTGGCCAGCAGGAGCAGAGGAGGGATCATCCTTCTGTACTTGGCAGTGGTGAGGCCTCACCTCAAATCCTGTGTTCAGTTTTGGGTACCTCACTACAAGAAGGACATTGAGGTTCTGGAGCAAGTCCAGAAAAGGGCAGTGGATCTGGTGAAGGGTCTGGATGGGAAGTGCTGTGAGCAGTGGTTGAGGGAGCTGGGTCATTTGGGGAGAAGAGGAAGCTCAGAGGTGACCTTATCCCTCTCTACAACTGCCTGAAAGGAGGGTGTAGACAGGTGGGGATTGGTCTGTTCTTCCAGGTGGCAAGTGACAGGACAAGAGGAAATGGCCTCAAGCTGTGCTAGGAAAGTGTTAGATGGGGTATTAGGAAAAATTTATTCACTGAAAGGATTGTCAAGCACTCGAATGGGCTGCCCAGAGAAGTGATGGAGTCACCATCTCTGGGGTATTTAAAAGGCATGTAGATGTGGCACTTAGGGACATGGCTCTTTCATGGACTTGGCAGTGCTAGGTTAACCGTTCAACTCAATGACCTTAGATGATTCTATGTTTCGATGATTCTATGAAAATATTAAACAATGTGAAAAAAATGCCTTTTTTTCCCTGTGTTCTTGTCTCTTGCGTGACTTCAGAACCTTGTACTACTTCAGTAGTTTCACTATACAGACATAAGGATCTTGCCATATACAGAACATCATTTATATCTGTGCCATGGTTTAACCTCAGCAGGTAACTCAGCCCCACACAGCCACTTGCTCACTCCCCACTGGTGGGCTGGGAGACAGAAATAGAAGAGTAAAAGGGAGAAAACTCTTGGGTGAGATAAAGACAGGTTAACAGAGAAAGCAAAAGCTGCGCATGCAAGCAAAGCAAAACTAGAAATTCATTCATCCCTTCCCATGGGCAGGCAGGTGTTCAGCCATCCCCAGGAGAGCAGGGCTCTATTGTGCTTAACAGTGACTTGGGAAGAAAAATGCCACCACGCTGAATGTCCCCACCTGCCTTCTTCTTTCCCCAACTTTTAGTGCTGAGCATGGTGCCGTATGGTATGGAAAATCTCTTGGGTCATTTGGAGACAAATGTCTTGGCTGTGTCCTCACCCAACTTCTTGTGTACCCCCAGCTTTTATCACTGGCAGGGCGGGGAGCTGTGACAAAAATTTACTCTATCTCAACCAAAACCAGCGTAAGGTGGAATCCCACGCTTTTTAATAAAGAAAATCCTTGGTTTTGTGTGGTTGGGTTAGAATCTTTATCTCGTTTGACCTTCACAGCCATATAAGAATTTCAAGTATTTAAACTCCTTCTGTAATCAAATGCAGCCAGAACATTCCATATTATGAATATAAACATAAAGGTGTCTAATGCTAANNNACATAAAGGTGTCTAATGCTAAAAAAAAAAAAAAACCCGAATAAAATTTGCTGCAAGTGTTTCCATATAGTAAACAAATTTCTTTTACTTTTATTAGACAAAGCACCGCATTGGTAATACTCACAAACGCAGGTCTGGAATACAATTCTCAAATATGTCATCTGCTGCTAAGAATTTGATTAATTGGCACTCCTTTTATTCAATTACTACATCAATAGTTTGGCATTTTTAAAAGTTAATCTTTTTTGTCCATTAGTAGTTATTGTTTAATCCATATTGTGCAAAATTCCTAATGGTTGGCTTCATTAATTTAATAAAGGACAGCTAAGTATTTCTTTTCTAAATACTATGTAGTTTGGTTCACAAAACATGTGATTGACCACAATTTTGAATACTCTCTTGGATGACTTCATAAGCAGGGTAAGAAAGATCAGTTTGAATACCTGGGTTATTTTGAATATTTCAATGCTTTTATCATGTTTATATAATTCAATACAGTGGCAGCATAATGGAAAGAAAATGAAAACAAAATAAGAGCATTCACTGGACAGTAGCTCAGCAAACGGAAGGTTTTATTCCCAACTCTGTGACTGAGATGCTGTATGCCCTTGGGTTGGGATTCTCCTATTTCTTTTTATTTTCTCTATTTGGACTGGAGCTTCTTCTACAAATACTGGAGGTGGGTACTGGAGGTGCTAATTAGGATAGGTAGCAAAATGGGGTCCTGATCTCTGTTGTGGCCTCTAGGTGTTGCTATAATACAAATAATTAATCAAAAGACATGTTTCAGTGTCCACTGAGGGTGTTGCCAATTTTTCCCAGAACCATGCTTAATTTTATACAGTTAAACCCCTCTCTCTCCCTCCTCTCTACAGCATAACTGAAATTTTATCTTTGTATATTGGGCAAATTAACCTGAATGTGAAAAGTAAAAGTAGGAAAGCTGTAGAAAGAGACTTGACTCACCTCTAGTCACAATTCCTCATTTTTGGGTGCCTTTTTGACAGTCTCTTGTCCAAGGATGGTCTCTACTAGAGGAACCTGCTATTATATTCCTCACTCAGCCCAACCTTCGACTGCCAGAGTCAACCACTGGGCATTACATCCCTTAGCAAGACCTCTGCTGCTGCTGTGGTTTAGGAGCATAAGCACACAAGGCACACATAAGGACACAAGTGCAGGTGACTTAGATCAGGACATAGACCTGTTCTCATGTCTAAGGACACAAGGCCCTAAAATAATTACAAATTGAGATACTTGTGAGTTTAGTAAGGATAAATTGTCTTTTGGGGTGAAAGTTCAGATCCTGGCGTGGCTTGATCTCAAGGTCTGCACATTTTGCTCAACAGGGGGCTGATATGCAAAACTCATAGTCATTATCATTAACAATCTTAAGATTTGTAGTTCAAAATCTAAAAATACGGCATAGAAAAAAAAAAAAACAACAGAAAATAATTTGGAAGAGTTGGTGCAACCTTTTGTTTTGTCACATTTCCAAGGAAGGAGCTGCCAATCCTGCAGCCCAGCCCAGCACATCGTTTGGTATAACCCCCAGCCGAGCAGAGCAGCTCCTGCAGAGCAGCCCTCGCAGAGGTGTGCCGGAGCCATCGGTACTCATGGCGATGCCTGAAATAGTGGCAGATGCCTCTCAAAACTGCATTTGTTGGAAATGCATTTGTAGCCAAACAGTTTTGTCTGGCAGGGGATAAGCTATCCCTCCTGCAAAGAAACAGCACTGTAAGGAAAGGAGCTGGATGCACATTTGAAGAAAATGATGCAGGTGCCTGCTGGAGCGACGCCTTAGCAGGATTTACTGACGCGAAGGGGCTGGAGACGGGATGGGAGCTCTGTCCTCTTTCTGGCCAGACATAGGTGCTATGAGCCCTGTAGCCATCCACTCCATTCCCCGTGGCCTCAGCAGCTCTGGGTTAATTATAATCCCTTCTTGTCACTGAGGAGAAATACAGTGAGGGGTGAATAGTCTCTCTGCTCTTGTCTCTATGTAGTTCAACCTCTGGGACAACCATGGTCCAGCTCTCAATATCTAATTGAGATTGCATAACCAGATACTGCAGGCATGTATTTATATAAAAGCTATTTTAATCAAAAGACTAGCCATTAAATTGCCAGTGTTCTTAAGCATGCTTCACCAATTTTTCCACTTTTAAGACTCAAGTAGACAATTTTTTTAATGTTTTATAAATGATAAAAAATTCACATCAGATTTTAACAGAATTAAGCATACTTATTCAACACACATGGGGCCTCTGAAAAAAATGTTATTCAATTTAATAATTTTAATTTACATTGTATATGTACATGAGCATTTCTTTCAACCCACAGGTTAACACCACAAAAAAAAAAGAAAAAGAAAAAGAAAAAGAAATAAAAAAGAAAAAAGTACTGTGGTTAGCTGAGTGAAGAAACTCTTGAGACACTGTTGTCTGAAATAAAAGCAAGGCACTCTCCCTTAACACCTGATATATTCCTGAATTCTGCCTAGACAAAGGCATGTTCACACTGAGAGAGCTCTAAGAATAGTAGTAGATTTATTCTGCATTAACTCTTTTACCACTGTGACAGGTCACCGGTTGTACTCTAGGATGAATCAGTGTATTGAAGTTGACATGAAGGACAATTCCACAGATGATGGGACTTGGGAGAGTATCACAGCTAAGACTATCTATGGAAGACTGGAGGACACAGACTACGTGAAATCTCACACGGGGCTCTAAACCCGCTTCCTCCCACTCACATTCCACTTAATAAATAAACCTTGCTCAACAAAAAAGCAATTTTACTGTACTATGCTGATTTGCCTGAAAATCCTTGGTAAGGGCCCACTTGCAAAAAGCTCCTGCAAGCCCTTGTCTGGCTGGTGCTCAGCACCTGGCAGGATTTGTCCCTAGATAAAAGTAATTTCTCAAGGGACCTTGTGTCTTACACAAGGAGACAAAAGCAAACATACTTTTTTTGGATTTTATGTCTGTATGTTTTTGTATGCGCACATGTGTGTGAGTGTATATATATATATATATGTATATATATATATTTAGTATATACAAAAGCAAATTCAGTCAAAATATATTTGTCTTGCTGGTCAGGCTTGTTACAGCAACCTACAAGAAACATTAGCTTCTCTGATATTTAATTATGCTATTATGTTTGCACATAAGCTTAAAAGTCAATACAAAAAGCAATACTTTTCCAAATATTATCTGCAGGTAAACCAGAAATATTAACTATAGTGATTAGAAGTCTGTTTCCCTATTGACACTACTATAAATCTTGATATAAGAATAATTTTTTCATAAAAGCACATCCAAACATAGTAAGTGATAAAATACCAGATTACTATTTGAAAACCATACAGTGACTCGATATCTGGGTTATCCTTTGCAGCAATTAGGCAATTCATTTGGCATCTGTTTGATTGTATAATTTAATTTCCATATAAACAGCATAGTTTAAAAAAAGACAAAAGCTAGAATGTTTAAAGCTAACAAAAGATACAGTGACATCAGGTTGACATTCAAAAATTTCTTTAGCAAAATGACCAACAAAATTTTGACTTAATACAGTGCATATAAAGTTTTTTAGAACTGAACTTTTTAAATATTATTTGAATTTAGCAAAACATGAGCAAGATTTTAATATCAAAGTGCTAAACAGTACTGCCTTAGAAGTCACTGCAAATAAACTGTAAAATAACTCTGCTTGTGATTTGACAGATATTTTATATACAAATGGTTAATAAAAAGACACGCGCACACACACGCACACAAATATAGGTATATACATATATATACATACACATTATATATATGTATATAGTTTTCCAACTGGTGTATCTGAGTCAGTGTGAACACCCCATTTAGTTATCATGTGTAACAGGGCTCCCATGAGCTGGCAGTCATTGCAATAAATACAGGCAAAGCCATTACAATATACCATGCATACAAACATTTATACAAATAAAGACACTATGCAACAAATTATCTCATATTAATATGGCATCAACAGTATAAACATACAAAAAGGAGTACGAACACGGAATGTTTAAACGCAGCCCACTATATCCTTCCT
Organism: Machaerirhynchus nigripectus; assembly: GCA_013397975.1. Classification (NCBI taxonomy): domain Eukaryota; kingdom Metazoa; phylum Chordata; class Aves; order Passeriformes; family Dicruridae; genus Machaerirhynchus; species Machaerirhynchus nigripectus. Next base: position 401,257 of record VZRQ01012393.1, on the reverse strand, counting down.
AGCACTTACATTCATACTATTTTACAAGACTTGCTTGTTCTTGAAAACCATCTTCTGTCTGTTTACTAACGAGTCGCCTGTGTTAGAAGTCTAGAACTGAACTATCCCTGATACTGACCCTGTATGCTCCAATCACTACTTACTCGGGTTTCCTTAGCTAAGGAACAACTGAGCCACAATTGCTCCCGTGTCTTCCACATACATTTGTCAATAAGTCACGCTACATGGAATCAAGTTTGGAAAACTCTGTCAGGTAAGTTAGTGCATGTAATTTTCTCACTTGATTTCTTCCGTTTGTTTTCCTAGTAAAATAAATTAGTTAATAAACGAGACTTAGTAAGACAGCACTTTAAAAAATTGCACTTGAACATGGGAGCTAACAGCCATTGTCATTTTGCTATATTTGATTCGTATGAAATGTTTAATTGAATGTACTTTGCTAAAAAAGTGATTTTTTGTTTAGATTGTGCTGATGTATGTGCCCTTGATGCAGGAAGTATGCTAAAGGTATCCTCACAAAACACATACTACCCTGGCAAACAACTATTTGCTGTTCTTTCAAACACAGCTTCTACAATTTTACTCCTCATAGACCATGAGGTGTTAAACAACAGATTTAAAACAGTCATGTTAACCTTTTACTGCTGCTGGGATAGCATTGTCCAAAAGTGCCATATTAGCCATTTAAAAAACCCAAATCACACAAAAGAAAACAAAGAACACAACCCCAAACCAGTAAGCCAGTAAGTTTCAGGCCTCAGGTTGTAAGGACAAAGCGCCAGAAAAAAACCTCACGTTAGACTCGGAGCGGCTTTTCTGTTAAGTGAGGGCAGAAATGTTAGCTGTAAGTCACGATCCGTTTGCCTGCTCTGGTGGGCGTTTGCCTCTCAGGAGGTGGTTTGACTCAGAAGGGTAAGGTGTCCAGAAACAGCCTGTCGATGATGGAAGGGGCTGGCACCAAATCTTCCAGTTTCAGGTAAAAGATGCGCTGCAGTCCCAGTGTGCAGAGAGAACGCAAGTCAGCCAGAACACCCAGTACCTTCGGCTCTGCAGACTCGAGTGGTTGTCCTTTGTTTTGGCAACTGAAAGTTAAGTGATCTTTCAAACTGCTTGTGATCTTGTTGCATAGCTCTTCCACTTTCTTTGGTTCTTTTAATCCATGTCGTTCTGCAAAGCCAGAGGAAAAAAAAGCACGTCAGCATCCCTATGACAAACGGAGAGAATGTGTTTTCTTAGGCGTAACCCAGGCCCATACTCTGGAACTCAGAGCAAAAAGTGCTTTGAAATTGTAGATTTCTCAGAACACCTGGGGCTATACGGTGGCAGTTAACCTTTTTGCCACACAAAATAAGAGAGGGCAAGTGCCCTTTTCTCTTCATCTGCTAAAACAGGCGACAGAGATGCTCAGTTATGATTGAAATTCTGGTACAAGGAATCCAAGTATCCTGCGTATCTGACATAATTTTCATGATACAAGACAGAATTAATTGGGTGATTTTCCAGCAAAACTATCACAGGAGGTGTTTTGGAGATTTCCGTGCTTCCCCACCAGTTGTGAATGCTCAATAACTATGGCAACCATTATTTATTCAGTGAATTCAAGTGGCGATCAATATCCTTAGCTAGCTCCATCAGCGCCTGGCCTAGAATTCCACCAGGAATTTGCAGACACTCTTATAACAAACTAAAGGCACCTTACTACCCTTTGTTATTTTGATCAGCTGCTGCTTCTTAGTTTATTCATCTTTAAAAGCTCTAAGATAAAAGAAGCCTGGAAGTTAACTATTTTGCTTTGAGTGAGCAATGCCTGAACAGCTGCTATGTTATCCATCACAAAAACCTCAGCACTCCTAAAAGGAAGTGGAGCTGGGGTTTGTTCCCCTTCAGACACCTTTTAAAATACTACAATGATGTTAAATGCATTCACAGTTCTTTAAGCATAAGCAGAATGAATCAGATTTGTGATTCATTAAAAGCAGGCTCTTTACAGGGGAAAGAATTCTGTGTTGTTTGCTATCAAGTCTTAGTGAATGAACGAAAATAACAGAACAAAAAAAATTCAGAACAAAAATCTCAAATTTGTGATGTGTTCATTTCCCTCTGACTTTGAAATACATGGGTAAGTAAGAACTGGCTTCACAGCAAAGTGATAATAATTCACAGGTGAAATAGAATTGTGCCAGATAAGGTAATAAAAGAAAATGCAGGTTGCATTTAGTCAATTAGACATATAAAACAATGACAGCAGTGGATAAGGAGTTATTGTGGCAGTTCTTGTGTTTGATACTTTCGAAGTCTCTCCCATCCCTGGCAGCCAGCAGCCACACTGTGCCCACTGTCCCCGAGTCTTGTTCCTCCATGCCAGAAGGAGCAAGCAATAGTCATGTTCTCTGTCTGTCCCCTAATGAACAGTGAAAAGAGTACAGTTCTCTTTATTTCCAGAAGCAGGAGCAATGCTTGCACCAGGCACAGTGGTGCCTTGCCCAGACCTGTGTACATAAACTCCTTGCTGCCTGCCCTCACCACCTGTTTTGGCTTAGATGCTCTTTACAAACCAATAAAACAGACAGGATTCAATGAGGGCAGTCAGAAATGTAAAGGTCTGGTTTTCCACTGATATTCACCCCTTTTACACTTTTTTTTCAACTGTATTTACTTAGGCACAGTTAGCTCCTGAATAATACCGGTTTGGGATCAGAATCAGAGACGTGCAGACGTGGACATCTCTGGCCAGAAGCTACCTTGCTCTATCATTTAAGTACCATCAGTCTGCCCTGTTGTTTCAGAGCAACACTTATCCAACTGGTGACATCTGCTTCAGACATCTTTTTCACCTTGCAGGAATTAAAAACCCTAGGTATTCTAAGTGCCTTGTTTACATTAAAACATGAGAAGTCAATGAATATTTAAAGCCTTTCCAGTAAATGGTGTATAGTGTAATTATGTAAGCCTTAACTATACAGGTCACTGAGAGTAAATACTTAGGCAGATTCTGCCATTAAAAATCTTGGCAGATAAATATTTTATACAGGTTGGAAAAACTGTAGGGCTTTTTTTTTTTTTTTAACCACTAGCCTACTGAGAGAATCTGCAGGACATTAAATTAATCTTGCAATCTTTGAAGAGTTCCCATCTTTTAATCTGTTTTGTTTCCTGGCTGTATAAGTGAAGATATTTTTATGGATGTAGGGAGCTGGAATACTAGAGTGGATCCACAACCTGACTACAAATTAGCAGAGCACATTTTCAAACCACTGCCTCAGTAGGTGTGTACCTTGCTGCAGAGTATGGAAAATTATCTCTGGCTTTGGAGCATGCAGCAACTTTGTTAGCATTTCCAGCCAGAACTAAGCAGCTTGTCTCCCACTGACAAGTTCAGAAGGTTTCATGAAAAAATCATGTCTTTGGTGAATAGCCATGAAATGTACCAATGCACGTGTGCAAAGATTATCATATTAGTAGCCTTACTTTACATAACAAAATCGTAAAAATTCAGAATTAAGAGGTACTGTGTCGTTAAACTCTGGTGCTACAATATTAAAGCAGTCCCTGATAACCCAAACTGTCCTCCCCTGGGTGAATTGCCGTACAATGGTCTTCTCTTCTTGCAAATCTCCACAAGGGTTAATTCCTCATGCCTGGAACTGCCTCAGGGGTTTTCAGTCTTAAATTCCTAAGGCATCCATAGAAAGTCAAAAGCCATCTATGTGGAAGCCCATCTGCTAGGGAAGGACACTGAATGCACCAGCACTGCCACTGCAGACTCTGGTGTTAGAGCACAACAACCTTCTGAAGAACACACTCATCTAAGAATAGGCTCCTCTCCTTGGTAGACTTGGGATGTCTTGGGCCTAATTAACTCAAAGATTTAGATTTAACAGGGTTCAAATAACAGGAAGCACATTTTCTTGCCTTTTTCACACACCCAGTCCTGTTAGCACAAAAAAAGACCCACAGTCTTTCTTACACAACCGAGTGGGAGCAGCACGAGGCCCCTGCGGTAAGTGTGTGCAGTGGCACTGAAGCCAAGGGCCTCTAATCATTCGCCATCTTCCATGGGATGTTCTTATCCACATGGGAATGACAACGCCAAGATTTATCCCAAGAAGTACAGCTGGTCAAAATAGATAGATTTTCTCTAACTGATTGAGGAGATGTGTAAATATTATCATAGTCAGACTTTCTTATAATGACAAAGGCACGTGTAAAGTGAATATAGGATTTCTCAGCCTGTAACAAACCAAGACTGTGTTTTAGGATAGCATTGATTTTTGCAAGAAAAATGGTGATTCATGGCAAAGATGCTGTCAAAATGACTCGTCAAAAGTCTTGCCTCTAAAGATCTGCAAACTTAGCTCAGCCTGGCAAACTGAACACAGCAAGTTTTTTACACCCTTGTCCTTTTCCCAGGAAGCTGAATGTGATTTTGTGCTATCATCACACTGATCAGCAAAAACTCAGCAGGAAGAAAGCAAAGAAATACATCACCAGCTGTGCTAGTCCCTCTTTCCCTAACCTCTGACCTGAGGTAGATCACGGCAGGGTCAGGCAGACTAAGCAGTACCTTTACAGAAAATGCCTCTCAGAGAGCACAAGTACCTCAGAGACCTGAAGTACCTCAAAGACCCTGGGCTCTGCACTCTGTGTCACAGGGGATCACTTTCAGTCTCAGTTAATTCTGAGGTGTCCAGAAATGCAACGGATGAACACTGCAGACTTAAAATAGGTCTCTTGATTGTCTTGGTTTCAATGCAGTTATGTGATTTTCTCTTCCCCCTTCACATTCCTCTTCCCCTTCTATAACTCAAATAAGCACAAGGCTCAGTTGCCTACAGCTTTCTCGTGCACACACTGTTACACGGGAACATTGCAGCTCGGCAGATCCAAGAGTCTCCTTTCCTGTTGCAATCTGGCCCATATTTTCCTGCCTAACTCTCAGACACTTCACAAGGGTCCCCAACCTTGGTGCACAGACTTCTCAAGCTCCTCCAAACATCAGGGTAAGGATGGGCATTTTTAGAAGACTATTAAATTTTAGGTGGGTGAATCATCTTCTGGAGGTGCCCTGTGTTCTCCATCTGCTGTGAAAGGTACCTAAAGTCAGATGAGTTGAGTGAGCACACAGAACACCATAGTTTGCTCCCTCCTTTGAGAAAACCACAATATAACACGAAGACTGCTGGTTGCTGTAGAAGCAAAGAGTTCTTGCCTCAACAAAGAGGTGGGAGTGAAAAAGGAGGAGTGAGTACTTTACTTTGACGCTGACAGTACTTCCCTCAGTTAAGTGGCGGGGGGAAGGCAGACAATGCAATCTGGAGGGTTGTTTTTTTATAACTAGCTCTCCTACACTCCTCCAGTCTGCCACCTGCTTGTAAGTAGACCCAGCACATGAAGCACCCACTCCAGAGGATATCCTGGCAAGAGGACTGAAGGATATCTGCTGCTGAAGAGTAGGTAAGTCTCCCTTCCAAAGGGAGGTTGGACAAACTCATGTTCAGAAGGAACTGCAGCAGTCATACTCTTTTTAGTCACACTGGTCTCATTACTATTTCTTGGTATGACTGATGGTGCTAAAAATTGTGTTTGTAAACTGGAACGGAAAGCCCAACAGCAGGAAGACAAACACAAACTTGTAATTAATTGAAGCCTCACAATATTCTTCAGTGGTCTGGTGCCAGTCTAACAAAGCATTAGGAGTGTGAATAAGCCAAATATATACAGTGGTTCTGGGCTGGTCTGTAACACACTTAAAATAAAACATATGCTGAAAGAGCTTGGCTGAATGAGGGCTAGAATGCTCTGTACTCAGCAGCACCCCACTGAGAGTGTCAAGTGGGCAAAACAATAATAGTTTGATGTGGATAGAGAAAGGAAGGGGCAGAGAGGAAAAGCTAATCAACAAGGAGAAAGAGAGAGAGAGAGAGAGAGAGAAAACACTAGCAGTCCTAGAGCAGGCAGAAATTTGAGGCTGAATTAGAATGTGCTCTTGAGATGATCTGCACTGGAACTCTTGGTCTTTGTATTTTCACACTGTTAGAAAAAAAACCTAACAAATTATCATTTGGGAAGTTAAGGAAGCATTTTCAAGAATAGACTGAGTTAGCATCTAGTCTACTCTGCAAAGCTTCATCTTCAACACTATCCAGTCCATCATAGAGTGATTATGCAGGAACACTTGTGATCCATGAACACACTACGCTGATAGAAATCATCTGTGTGGAATTAACAACAGAGCTTGTTTCAAGATGACCAGCATTTCCTTTCCATGTTGGCACTCTTCTTTAGCTCATTAGATCCTACATACCAACAGAATAAGTGATCCAAAGAAGAACAACATGACAGACCTAATTTTTTTACTTTTATAGGCATGTGAGGTGAGTGTCATGTGTTATCTCCTACCTACTTTCTTCTGGGTGATACTTAGAGCAACACTCATGTGCTGTGGAGGAAGTTGTGTCCAGCCTTTCTAAACCAACTAAAGGAAGTAAAAAAAGAGAAGAGAGACAGAGAGAGGAAGATCCTAAAGGAGCACCTTACAGTAAAATGATGAGTTTTGGCATGACAGAGTTCTAAGTTAACTGTTTGCAAGCCCCCACAGTAAACCAGATGTCACTTCTTTCATTCTGGATGCTCTTTTAAGCTGATGTCTTATCTGAGAGGACCTGAAAACTCATCAGCAATCTGACACAATGCTTTTCCTTCTAGGCAACATACCACAAATGTTTAGGAAACATAAATAGGTAGAAAAAGCGTAACTATATGGACTTTCTAATGGAATATATAATGCAAAATATTGTACATACCTTTAGTTTTACTCAAAGCAAGCAATGTAGTGAACTAGTGAGTACTGTGACACTCAATAGGTCTCTTGTCGTTCTCTTCACAGTTACTGAAAAGAACAAATGACCCTACACGCCAATAACCATGCATCCTATGCTGTCATCTGCAGCTGTGGTTGGGATAGGACATGCAGCTTTGCGGCTCCAAACAAGCCAGCAGGGTTAATTGAAGGTCACTGCAACTACTGGAGCTGTTACTGGGGAGACGATTGACATCCCAAAATGAAGGAACAGCCTTCAGTGTATCTTAGGACACTGAGAGCAGTGGAATGTGTTTTAGTCTCCAACACTGAATTTTACATTTATTCCCTCTTCCTTCACCGGGAGACAGATGTTAGTTCTCCCTGTCACTCTTGAAGAACACAAAGAAAATACGCAAAAGAGAGTAGTGACTCCTCTTACTCTTCTCCCTCAGCAAAACTGCCAAAGATTAGTAGTATACAAGAGGGTTTCTTTTCTAAGAGCACATCTTTGTTTGGGCTAAAGACAGCACTCATGAAATCAAGAAGAATGAATAGGTCAATATTCCCAGAAGAAATGTTTCTTTACCTGGAAAGACAATTCTTGAATTCGATGCTACCTATGATGCTGTACAGTATTAAAACAAGCTATGACTACTATAGATCACAGGGTTGTTGTCTTTTCCTTTTTTTTGTTAAGCCATCAAGTCATGAGCAATTTGTGTAATAATCAAGAAAACTTTGCTCAAGGCAGCATTCTCATTTTGCAATGTTGTTACTAAAGGCAAACAACTAGATTCACAAAAGAAAGCTTTGCTGCTCCTTATCTTGAAGCCTAATGACATGGATATCCATCTGGAACATGGGAGAACCACGGTCGGATTCCCTTCCTGGAATCAGACCAGAGATAGGGCCTTGGGTGTCCCTCTGACCACAAGCTTGTCCGCAAATCATCAGACACAACAGCCATTCTGCAGCCAGAATGTTGTCTTAACAGAAAAGACAGTGATACTCAATAGCTGGATATCCTGTGTTCCTGGGAAAGGTTGCTCTCCGTTGGTCTGACTCAAAAAAAGGGCTTGAAGCAGGGTTTGCCAAATACCCATTGCCTCCATCAGCCCATTACAGGAGAAAAGGGTGCCTTCCCTGGAGGTAAAGAATGTCACCTAAACCACTCATCTAAATCTAAGCCAAGCCTCAAAACAATGCTTAAAAATGTTGAATATTTCAGACTTCTTCAGGTTTCATATTTCCACATTTTCTCTTTGTTATTTTTTCTCTTTTGGTGTGACTAGCTGCAAACCAGCACATGGCTTGTCAGACTCAAACTGCAGGGAGGAGACAAGAAGCCATTTCTTGTGGGATGTCACATCGGAGGCAAGTCTCAAGGTTTTCCTGAATAAAAAATTTCAATACACTAGCTAGAATCACCTGATTTCCTCTTACATGTTTTATTTTTAATATTGTTCATCATTATACAATGCTATCTGTTTGCAGGTGACCAAATTTCTGGCTGAGTCCCTGAGTTAGCTAACTGCCCTTGGACATCTGAAACCTATGAATATAAGTCACTAGAGCTTTGGTCTAATTTAGATCACATGAAAATACATGCTGTCCTTAAGACCAAATCAGCGGAGATACACCAGCGTCATGAAATAAAAGAATAAGCAGAAAACAGCATTAATTTTAGACACCATCTCACACAGGTGAGAAAATCAAGAGAAGCTTGACAAACAGAGAAAATCTTAAAGCTTCTATGTGCAGAAACTGTCTTCTTTTAAAGGCAACAATTGCTTCCATTTGTTTAGAAATTTTGGGAAGACCAGCAGAATGTAGCAAACTCCTGGTAGGATTATGATCAAGGAAAGGAAGAAATGTGGGGTGTATCCAATTAAAACCTATTTCTAATTATCCTAGGGTGAACTGAGCCAGCCACTGGACAACTTTGACTCCTTATGTAAGCGCAAGCAAGCCGTGCTTAACTGAACAAGTTACCATGGTAAAACAGGGCATGGGTTTGTAAGGGGAATAGGTTTTCTTCCTATACATTTGCTTTTGCTACATTCACATAGCTTGCTGGGAATCCTGTTCATCAACCTGCATACTCTCGGTCTCCAGGAGGATAATCAAGAACACATTACCTATGGCTATCTAAAAAAGGCATATCTTACACATAGTAAATAATCTAAATCATTCATATGTACTATATATATATATGTGAGCATATATGCCTGTATGTAAATATATAGAGGGACAGCACCTGTCCTAGAGCTATCTAAATGCATATACATGCATAAATATATTATGTATGTATATAAGTATGCATGCACATACACATATATGTAGGTATTTCTAGTCCATATAGGTAAGTAGGTGTGAACATATGCCAGTGGATGTTTATATGCAGGAGAAAAAAATAAATTGGGAATGTTCTTTCTGACTTTAACATAACACTCATTTCAGAAACTTTTTAATACAGAGTAGAGCAGCTCCAATGAGTTATTCTGGTCTTAAATGTTTTATCAAAGAAACCAGAATCTGGACCTTAAAGTACCCTTTCCAACTGCAGAAGAAATGAACAGAAATTAATAAAAAGCCTGAAAATATTTAAGAAACAAAGAGCTACACACATATACTAACTCTTCACCAAAATGTAGGAAGGAAGTGTACCATGCAAACTCTGAAGCCAAAATCCTGGCCCCACAAATGTCAGCAGGAATTGGCCAATTTTAGTTTTTATATCTGTCATCGAGTGTTTTATCTCAGTGTTGCCCTGACATCATCTCATCCCGGATAAAATGAAGGCTACAGCTGATACTGTTGAGGCCACTGCCTGCAAAGTAGTGAATGCCTGAAACGCAGAAGGAAATCAATATCTATCCCAGTGGAGCTTATAAGCATCCCTGCGAAGATCCAGGGATTCAGCTCAGGGCACATTGAAGCCCTGTCTCACACTGATGACACAGTTGCACTGTTAAACTAACAGTTTTTCAGATATGAGTGTGAGGCTCTCTGTGGAGATGACTTCTGCTCCAAATTCTGCTGTATGGTTGTCAGACACCCCTTCTCCCAACTCCTGCTGCCATCAGCCATGACTCTTCTATTGCAAGATGCCCAAGATATGCAATGGCTTTATTGTTTCAGGAATGCAAAAATTACACTTCAAAAGGTTATGTTCCCCCATTTTGTACTTACTGGACAGATTTGGCAGATTCTGACATTAGTTTCCTGCTGTTCACCCCAGCAGGCAGAAGGGGTCATATGGTCACATGCACACCTAAAAGCTTTTGTACAACTGCGGAATGTGACTTTTTCCTCATTATTCTCTAATTTTCCTGTCTCAGAAAAGCAGTACATGGAATACCTAGGCTAGCCTGGCTACCAATAGCAGCCTGCCTGCCCTCATGAAGCACTCTTTCTGGTCCAGCTATCTTGCTAAGAGATGAGCTATACTAGCTGTACGGCTTCTAGGTCTCAAGCTGCCTTGATATTAGTATTCCTACACAGAAGACCTAGCTCTGGTAATTTCATTAAGCTTTTCTGTGACTTCAGCAAGTGTCTTGAATATTTTCATAGGAGCTACACAATTTGCTTGGAAGCAGTTTGCTTTTTAGAGACTGTTCCAAGAAAACAATGAAGCTGCAAAGAAATAGTTGGATTACATTTTAATAGGGGTGTGTGATAGCCTAATGTTAAACCACAATTTCAATATGGTCATGCCAGTGCTTAAAAATCATAATCACTTCACCCTGAATATAGCTAAATTAACTGAAATTGCTTGAATCTACAAAAAAGCAAAGCACTAGAGTCTGAAGCTTTCTATCAACAAACGAGCACTTACCTGTAATCATAGTTAGAGCTGATAGACTTGCTAAGGCTGGGATATCAAGGTTAAGGCTCTTTAAGTTTAAGGAAAAGTCTTTAATAGAGTCGAGCCACTCCCCAAATCCACGAAGGCACTGAAGTCTATGAAGCACGAGTCCATTGCAGAATACAAACTTATCCTCAGCAGTATCAGACCTCAAATAAAAGCAATTGAAAAAATTATAAATGCATCTTCTACTTTACAGCAAAATGCATAACCAGTATTGAAGCATCTGTCATTTAAAATCCAAGGCATATTATTCTGAGACATATGTGGGCATTCACGTTTGACAATATGTTTCTCCCTTGGGGCCAAAGTACAACAAACAAGCTTCTATGATTGCTTACTTGGTAGAGTTATAAGCCTGAGGTTAGCTGTAGCATGTGGTGTAGACTGTCTAATTAGTTAAGATTTTGGTCCTGCCCAAAGGCATAAACAGAGAAGACATTTTGCATTAAATACTGTATGTTTGAACCAAAGGAATACTAAGTGAGTGCATTTTGAAATACAAAACTAATAAAAAGATAGGTTCTGCAACTCCCAGCACTTACTTAGTATCATCTGCATTTTTCAGATTGTAAAAACTGGTAAGGAAAAAACAATGGAAAATGCATGCAATAATGCAGCACAATACACATAACAGCATAAACTCTTTCATATGAAAACCTGTGTGCAGAAGAGGAATTACAGCCAAACTCTCCCCTCCTTCCCCTCCCTGTTGCCAATATCACAAATGCAAAGATCATTTTCAACCTAAATAAAAAAGGGCATAACTGAGATCACCAGTCTGCAATTTTGCCAGTTCCTGAAAGTGGGTTTGGTAAAGTGTCTTAACTGGTGCTAGACTGACAAACAGCATCTCACTCTATTAAATGACTTGATATTAAGAAGAAAACCAATCTGAACAAGATTTTAAATCTTCTTCATCCCTTTCAAAAACAGATGACAAAGGGAAAAGAAAAAAACTTTCATACTTAAAAGTGCTTTTCTATATTTTATACTTATGAGTACAAAGCAGACTTGCTCAAATAGTACCTGAGGATCAATTTTGATTGCTATGTAGGAAGAAGATGGGCTAGATCAAATAAAAGAAGCACATTAGTGACACCTATGCTCTCTTTTTAAATCACCTTCTTGGTTTTTCCTGCAGTGTAAAACAAATCAAACACCATATCTTTTGTATGCCAACATTGCTGATTTTTTGTGCCTTTTTTTGGTACAGTTGACAAAGTTCAAAGATAGCGCCATATTTATTCCTTAAAAATACTCAGATGGATGATTTTTGACATTATCTTAAGAGGAAATGAAATAAATTGTTACCTGATGGAGAGTCTTAGTACAAACAGCTCCAAAAAAGCTGATTCTATGAGTAATGTCTGATCTTCTTTTGGGAGGTCAGTAAATCCTGGGATTTTTTCTGCCCAGCCTCTAGTTATGTCAATGGAGGCAGTCAGAAGATTATAGAACTGTTGTACATGTTCTGCATCTGTGCCTGCAGCAGCCTGATCAGTGGAACAGTACTAAAATGAAAGCCACAGAAAGCAAGGTTATATGCATTTAAGGGCATTCTGTGAAACATACAGCATTATTTGCCCGATAACATTTCCTTCTGTGGCAAAGCTGGTATTATTAACAAAGACATAAAAAGTAGGTTTACATCCCTCTACTTATTTGGCTACCTACAGGCGTTTTGCTATTCACATAGATTTTGCAAAAATATTTCCATATGTATAAAAGTAATTTCAAATTTATAACTAAAATATAGTATCACATTTTACAAGTACCTATATGCTATTAGTAAAGAGAAATAGAAACCTGGTGGGTAGGATAATTTGCATCACGCTAGAAGAGGAACATTATTTGGCTTACTACAATGAAATACTTTTCCCATTGATGAATTTGTCTCAGTATGCTGGAAATGCAGATTTCTTCCAAAACCTCACAAAGTGCATTTTATCTGACAGTGATAGAGACACATGAGATAAATCATGTTTTATCTGACACATGCAGCATTGCTTCATTTGAATACAGAATTGGTTCAAAGTAAACCAGCTGCCCCACATCACCTCTTATCCTTCAAATTGAAGCATTTGAGGTTCAGCAGAACCTATTATCCTGCTTATGTGGCCATAACTCTTCCAGGCAACCATCTGACAGTCTCAGCTTGCTCAGCTTCCCTGTGACCCCCTGACAGCTCACTCCCTGCTATCTCCTACTTCGTCACCAGTGGATCCCTGTCACTCCTTTGACACTGCTCTCTCTCTCTCAGCAGAAAATACAACATGAGCTTTTGTGGCTTAGTACAATTCTATGCTTGGAAAGTGCTGCTAGTTTTCTGAGCAGGTACTGAATAATGTGTTATTTATTGTAATAACATCCTCATCATCCAACATCTGCTGGGTTATTTCTGGGAGAGACTTCATACCCACTCTCTCTCATGGATTCAGCCAAAGAAAGGCTGAGGTAGTCTCCACAGCCAAAAGAAGCCTGCATACCCTTTGGAAACAACTTCCCACATGCAGTAAGGCTTCAATCCATCAGCCCAAAGGCCACTCTAGCAACTCTCCAAGCCAGAGCGGAAGCAGAAAAAAACTCCTTCCTTATCAGTAACAGTGGACTGGCCGCCTGGGAGGACCATATTACAACCGTGGGCTGCAGGTATCACCCAAGTTGCTAACTGCAACCCAAAAGTCACCTCTGTGCAGGACAGAGAGCAGGGGCAGCAAGCAGAACTTCTCAGGTAGCTGTCCTGTTCTCTGCCTCTCCTAGCTGGAGCTGGTTGCTGTTAGCAGGTAAGGGATGGAGGACACAATGTCAAGAGTTACTGACTGATGGGAGAACCACAGCAATCCTAGAGACCTCTCTGTGTATCTGGGGTCCTGGTACTAGCCCTTAGTGACTCTGTTCTGCTTATCCAACATTAACTGCACGAGTTTCTCACAGTAAGTGCCAGCTTACATCCCTAATCAGCTGGTGAAACATGTGCAATCCTTCTTATAAAGTTTATATGGAGACAAATTTTGTCTCAGCTACTCCAAAGGATCCTATGACAGTGAGGCAGGTAGAGACAACAACACAAGAGAAGATGGGGAGCAGCAGTAGAAAAATCTATATGCTGCATCATTTATGTGTTCAGACTCCCACTTGAATGGAGCAGTTGAGGATGCTCAAGCAGCATGAATCAACTACTCCTGGTACTGGACAGCAGCAAGATGCACCCAGGTAACTAATGGGTAGAAAAAGATAATTTGCTTTGTCAGAGACCATGCATGTTTTGGACCTTCTAGAAGTGAAGCTGCAGAGCAAGCCACAACAAGCATGCATTGGGCTCTGGGAGATGTGCTTTGCTGCACAGGGGCTGACCCATGACTCTTTCTTACTACACAGGGAAACTAAACAGGCTGCTGGAAACTCCTGCCTCACAATAGGTATTGCTAAGGCAAGACGTATTCTTGATCCTTTGAGCAGTAAAGAGGACGGAAAAGAAAAGGGAAAGAAAAAAGATACTACCCATTCTGAATAGGCTCATTCTAAATATAACTCATCACAACTCAGCGTAATTATGCCAGGTGTTAATTTGTTCCCAATATTTATAAAACATTCCTTTGGCAAAAGTAAGGCACAGTTTTAACATTTTCTAATTAAGGTGAATGCTGCATTGTATCATGTAACTGTGAATGCTACAGTGTGGTATACCCCACGCTGGGCACTGAATCAAATTAAATGCATCTAAAAAAATTATAACCTGTATTTTTTATTATAGTCTATCCCATGAGAGCAATTTTAGAAGAAAGGTAAAAAGATTATACAGAATTGTAAAGTTTTCAGCTGCTGAAATAAGTCACTGCTCACTACAAAGCACTTACAAAGATTTGTTAAAATAAAATATTATTTGCTTGTAACAGACTTAGGAAGATTTAAGTAACCATAAACAATATGTATGTTTCTGTTTCATGCACCACAATTGTGGTTTTTTTCCATGATTATTTCATGGAGAAGTAGTGATATTTGACCTAACTTGTGACCAAGACAGCTGGCAATCCTGCCCTTGGTCAGGAGGCCACAGGGAGTGAAGGGCTCCCTCTGATCTGCATTTCTAAACCTGCCCTATGCAAACTGGAGGCAAACACGGAGAAGGACAAAAGACAAAGCTCTGCCCCACTCCCTTACTCAGAGCTCCTTTGGGAATTAAATGAAATCTGACTGTTACTTAAGGAGGAGGTTGCATGTGTAGCAAGCAACATTAACTTGTATTTTATATCTGAAGAGATCTGGAAAGCCTGAGGTTGGGATAGCACAACTTAGCTCTGCCCTTTGCCTGCTTTCATGAGTCCTTCATTGATGGCTACAGCTGCAAAAGCCTAACAATAATTTATCTGCACAGAGGAAAGCCTACGCTTGTTTCTCCAAAAGCCACGATATGTGCTTAATTTTGTGGCCCAGGAAGGGGAGGATTATAGCCTAAATGCTGCACTCCCCCTCTGAAAAAGCAACATTTCTATTTAAGTTGGTGCCTACTCTGCATGAATAAGGATGGCAAGATACAGGGTCTGTTTCTCATCTCTCTTCCTTAAAAGTGTGAACTCAGGGAATTGTACCAATAAACAGGTGTGAGACCAGACTACGGCCCTTGGCAATTGCCTTTTGAAACGAAGTACCTAAATATACCACTGCTGTGGACTGGTAAGTTAAAACCAGTGCTGAGATGAAAAGCAGCCATGTTTTGAACAGAACTGTTTCCAATGTTTTGGTGTAAAGTTTGTCGCTTATGTAATTTTATTTTTTTTTTCCCTGGGTTGCTCTGTGTGTGTGTGTGGGTGTGTTTGTGTGTGTGTGTGTGTAGATTTTTTGGAGGGAAGGGATACCTGTTTGTCTCTGAAACTTTTATCAGTATTTTTAAGACAGTCAAGATACTACAGCTTGTAAACATGAAGACCATGCTAAACATTAAGGTCGTAATCTACAGAAGTGTCAGGACTGACTCCAAAGCCAGGTTTCCAGATCTGCCCATTTGTGGTGCTCAGCAGGGTCACAGCCTAGCTGAACGTGCCGTAAGTTAGTCTTTACAGGCACAGGATGTCCTTCAGAGGAATATTTTAGCATTGCAGTATGTTATGGCATGTTTCACTAAATTCATTAAATTAAATTAATCCTGCTTTTTACACAGCATCTTTTTTCTGATGTCCCCTAACTTTTCAAAATAAGTGTAAGGGTGTATGAAAAATACAAGAATCTACTAATTTCTTGTAGATTATTTTTGTCTTTTCAGTACTGCTGGGCATAACAGACTATTATATATTTTAGTGAAAACAAAAACTTAGATACTAATATGTTCTAACAGAAAAGCATACTTAATCTTTTAGCTACCAAGACTAAATTAATTTACTGTCAATCATATGCTCCCTCTAATGTCCAACAGAATTGTTCAACAATTAAGTCTATGGGTTGTTTTCATTAAAAGAGAGATAATTACTGCAGGACAAAGAAAAAAGTCACATAAAAGTACATAATTTTTGTTCAGTTTTCTGTAAATGGAAAAGAACTTTATATCAATAAAAAATACAAACTATGGCCTCTGGACTCCCATAATTCTGTGGAACCCAGCAGATTTCTATCAGAGAGCACGGCTCGTCACAGACCTTGGTATTTGCAGAATGATCCCTGAGACATTCTGGGTAAGTTAAAGTACACATAGATATGGCTAGTGCATTCTCCCCAAAGTAGGTTGTCAGACACTGAACAGCTAGATTCTTGACAATAACTTGAAAAATTAAATGATTTAATACTTACAGATTAGCTTAAAGAAAATATGTTACAGCATGCTTTAAATTGCTAAATTATATCTATATTAGTATAGTCTAAAATAGCATAATGTAATTTTTATATAATTGCAGTAAATATGATTTAGGATTAAATGTTACTTAACAACAAGTGATAAATGGCCATTGGAGTTACTGTCTGAGTACAGCTGCTATTTTTTACAGTCTCAAATTTAATAATTTTTTTTTAGAGGGAAGAATTTGATCTTGTTTTTCCTTAGCTGTAATTTTTTTCTTATCCTATATCAACCTGCCTAAAAATCATATTTAACAAGCCATTTCAAGGCTGTATTTTAACAACTACAGAACATTATTTTCAGATTTCAGAATATTCCATGACTATTTAAATCATGACTATGATACATTAAAGAACAAGGTTACAAAAATACATAATCTTTGGTAAAGCTTTGCTGAGATAATTTTTCAGAATTTTGATTTTAAAAGGCTTGTTTTAAAAATGTGAGTTTTACTGAAGGAATATTCATGCTGGGTTATCCAAAGCCAACCCTGGTCCCATTTAAATAATGGCAAAATTCCTACTGATTTCAACAGGAATAGTCCTATCCATCCAGTGTCACACTCTGCAACCCTTCTATCTGAATATTAGGGAAGTGCTATTAAATTTAGGCTTCAGAAAATGGAAGTTAAGATACTGGACATACAAGTACTGCTCCTGGTTAATCAATGACATCATAATTGATTGTGTTTTGGCACAGCCTTTTTGCAAGAAGAATGCTCTATTTATCCATGCATTTTTGCTTTCACTCGGGCATGGAATATACTGCAGAATATTAGAACATTTTGTGATTGAGATCCTCACAATGAATAGTTACTAACACTAATACCTACTGCACTTCCTTTCCTCTCATTGCCCACCTATCACAAAAAGACAACGGCTGGCTGGACCAATTTCTACCCTCATCCAAATTTCACACTTAATTTCATTTTGGCAAACCAGCCGGTAAGGAGAAATGCAGCTCGCAAATCATTTCTGTGCGGAACGTGAACAGGGAAAGAAAAGTGAGACATACTCTTGAATAGTCCAGCTCCCTGGGCGTGGAGTCGGTTAAAGCTCGAACGAGGGCATTCATCATGCTGATGGGAGGAGAGGGCGGGGAGGGCTGAGAGGGTTCTTGTTGTAAGGGGCTCTTTGGTTTGGAAGGCAGCCGACCTCTTCTCCCTTTCAGGCTGTCGGTACGGACAACTAGGTGAAAAAAATGCCAAGGGAATGAGTTGTGAAGATACCAGCAAACGATGGATCAAAATGAACACCCTGCTTTCCTGACGGTGGCCAGACCAGCAAAAATAAGAGTGTTCTCCAGTTTCAGCACATGCTCCTGATGCCTTTGATTGCAAAGGAACACAAATGGCACCAGAACTGCGTTAGACCTATGATCGTAAGCAGCAATGAAGCTGCTTACTGAGAGCCCAGCTGTGTTCCTGGTGTCCATACTTTGTTTGCAGCACGTGTGTGCCCGTGTACGTGTGCCCGTGACACTCCACTGCTGAAAAAAAACCTGAATGTGAAACACAGATTTTAATGTTTCTACTACCACTGGCTCTTTTAAATGGTAGAGGCGTTCATTCAAAGTAATTTTAGCTTTCTCAAAGCATTTGAAAAAATACGGTCACACTATATAGGTTATATTATCCATGTCAGTATTTGCAATGGGACTGCTCACACAGTATTATTCACATGCTTAAATATTTGCAGAATTGGGACTAATGAGTTGATCCTGTTTCCATTTAAATTAATTGCAAATTTACAATCCGCTTATGGGAATGAAAAGAGATCCTATGTCAAAATGCACAGAATCCAGTGCAGCCCCCGGTGAGATAACAAGGGGAAGCCAACAGCAATATCGAGCAATGTTCAAAGTTAATAAAGGAGACATTTTGGCCACTGTCAAATTATCCTCTTGTGACCTTGCTGTTCTTGAACTCTGGGGTCTATAGTCTAAATATGATAATAGGGGTGAAAAGCAGGAAATCAATACCTTATTACATAAATGCACATATTTGGGGGTAAGTTATGAATCTCATCACTGTCAAATTTATTGTAGAGATGTTCATGTCGAAACACACACACACACACACACACGCATACACACACACACACACACATTCATTAAACATAATATTTTAGTTTTCTAGGGTGATAGCCAGAGTCCTTACCTTCTTTAACCATGCCGACACTGAGACACTTCTGGAACCGGCAGTATTGGCATCTGTTACGACGTCTCTTGTCCACTGGGCAGTTTTTATTTGCCAGACAAACATATTTTGCATTTTTCTGAACTGTTCTCTGCAAAAATGCAACATAAAAATAGTAAACTGATTGTTTCTTGAGCAACTTAGAACCTGACAAAATGTGTTTTAATTACAACATGAAAAGTGACAGTGCAATTCATATAATTAGATAAAATTAATTTCCTAACACACTAGCCTGCAGGAAAAACAATTTTATTAGTGCTAGCTGCTGACAATGAAAATCATCTAGGATTGTTCTGAAGCAAGTCTCTGGAGACAAGCAACTTTGAATGATAAAATCATATCTGAAATTACCAGGTCATCACATCTACCTTTGGGGATTAGATTATCTCCGCTTTTAATATCCCTTTGGGAACAATTTTCTACTTGGTTCATTCCCTTGATTATTGCTGACCTTATTAAAATAAAATCAAAATGATCTGCAATGTACTTCTCTTGCTATCACTATTGTTAGTCAAATACCACAATAACTGGTTTGGTTAGCCATTAAAATCATCAGGGAGAAAAATAAAAATACCAGAAACCCCTACAAAATATGTTTGGCTAAATACTCTGGGAAAGTTACCCTGACCTGAGGAAAAAAGACAGAATGATGCCACAGTAATGTACATTTAATTAACTCTAAAGTAATGTTGAAAAAAAATAAAACAAAATTAAAATTTGTAGAAACCTGGTAAGCTTTGGAAGAATGTAACAAATATTAATGCAAAAATGTATCATGCTGGCACACTTAAAATCAAAGATACATCAATAAATAACATCCAAAAAGATATCACTAGAAAAGACACCAGGAAGAAATTTATCAACTCAAAATTCAATATTAAATCTTTCACTGCAATTAAATTAATGGATAAATTTTTTTTCATAATTTGTGTTTGTTATCAAATAACAGCCTCAATGTACTAAATACAAGAGATATAGCAAATACTATTCATTGTGATTTGGAGCCGAAAACAGTTTAATTTTGCAGAATAAGGTACTGTTACAAATCAAGGATATGCTATTGATTTCCACAGGGGCAGGTTTGGGATACTAAGAGCTGCTATTTCCATGTTATTTGTATACCCTTTCCGAGTTATATTTAAATAACAAATTAGTTTTATAGGAGATGTGTATGTTACCATGTGATCAAAGGATTATTATTAAGTAACACTGACAGCTCCACCTACAACAAAAAGACGTTGCAAGCCCTCCCCCCAAATATTTTGGGACTGTTTTTGTTCCCGTTGTTATCTTTGACCAGAACAGGGGCATGACTGCTATCTTAGCAAGAAGAAATACACCAAATCAACCCCAAATGTTTCAAATCTTAAACTTGCTGCCCAGAACCGTCCTACCAAAAGTCTATCCCAAGCTCTTCACTTAAACAAGCTATTTCTGAAATTAATACTGGAATCTGGACTCAGTCTGCTGAAAGGAAATTACAAAGCACCCAAATCTAAGATCAAAAGAGCGTATTCAAGTCTTGAAAATATAAACACAAAGTTTCCACTGAGAAACTGCCGTGTGTAAGTTATTTGTGTTGCTATTCAGCTGCAGAACTGCCTTCATTGCAGAGCAGGCACCAGGACCCCGTGCAGTGCTTAGTCACTGCTCTGCAGGCAGCTTTCCCCTGGTGAGGACTCCCCGGGCTCCCGAGCTGAAGGGTAATGACAAGGCAGCTACCAAATGCAACTAGAAGTACTTGGGTTTGTCCCATGAGTGAAACCAGTTTCTTCCTGGTGCTGACCACCCTGCATTCCTCCTCAGGCCAGTACCCCATGACAACAAATGGCACCACTGCCACCACCTCAAAAATTAAGTGGGCTCTACGCTTTCAGGGTTTCTTTTCTCACCTAAAAGCAAAGTATAATTGGAATGGGTGACTGAGTAAAATCCAGGATGAATGTACTCTAGGTGCATTTCACTACAGAATAAATGCAGTTTATAGCTTAAACTGGGGTGACCCGTGTTTCATTGAGGAATGCTGGCAGACCAGAGATGTGGTTCGCCCAGATCACTGCAACGGCCTCTTCTCAGCAGAGACTGGCTGATCCCTTTATCTTTCAGAGGGCTTTCCTTGGCCTTCTTCAAAAACTTTGTGTGTCCCTCCCACCCTGCTGGGGGAGCCTGAGTTTTAGCGCACGATGTCCCCGAACCCCCGGGTCAGGACCAGGAGCATGCGGGGACAGGGGGGGTGGGAAGTGAGGTGGGGGCAAGCAGGGAGGGGGGCAAAGCGCAGAGCTCTCACCTTGAAAAAGCCCTTGCAGCCCTCACATGTCCGCACCCCGTAGTGCTGGCAGGCGGCATTATCTCCACAGACAGCGCAGGTGCCTTCCCCAGACGAAGAGCTCCTGCTGGGCGGAGACGGGAGGCCACTGCTGCCGCTCCCGCTGCTCTCGCCCATCAGGCTGGAGGTGGCTGCGTTGAGGCCGAGTGGTGAGAAGGCTAAGGTGGCTGGTCTCTTGGCCAGGTGAAGCCCGTAGGAATGGCCCTCCATGGGAGCCTGGCTGGCGGCGGGCCTGTCGGAGCCCAGGGGCAGGCTCAGCGAGGCAGGGTCGTAGCACATGTGGGCGGCCGCGGACGGCGTGTGCGGAGGCGAGTGCTTGAAGTGGAAGAGGGGGAAGCGCGGAGGCACGGTCTTCATGGGGGTGGCGTCCATCAGGTGGCCGGGAGGCAGGCAGGTCTGCGTGGGCTGCAGCGGGGGCTCATCCCACAGGCCCTGGTGAGCAGGGAAGCCGGGTGTGGTGGGCGTGGAGGGTGGAGATTGCTTGAAGTACATGGAAGTGCTGGGCATCCCCTCATCTGTGGACGGGGGCAGTGAGGGCTGGTATGGGGACAGCCGGGTGTCTTCCATCTTTATGAGGGGCCTCTGGCCAGAGGAGGCAGTTTGCATTTGGTAGAGGCAGGAAGGCTTGAGCTCATAGCTGCCAGAGTAACCCTCCATAAAGGTGCTGAAGCTGGGAAGGGAGGTGGTGGCAGTGGCAGTGATTTCGGTACTGCTCAGGTCCATGGTCAGCTTGGCATAGTCAGGGTTCATGATGTCTGAGCTGTACTCCGAGCCATACGCGTAGGTCTGAGCTGCATAATTCGAACCGGGCGGTGAAGGACTATACTGCGCTTGCACACAGGGCATATCTGCAGGGGCAAAGGGGCACGTCAATAACAAGCCCAGTGCACCAGGCCGCGGCCCAGGCCCTCACAAACTTCTTTCCTAGGAGCTTTCCCACCTTTCAGAGCTCGGATAAGCACCTAACTCCCATTCGGACATTTAAATTAGCCTCAGGCCTTTTCCTTTCAACGAGAAATATGCATCAAGGACCGGCTAAGCATTTGGTATTATGGAGCCTGCTCTCATCTAGTCGAGGGAGAAACTCACATTTATACCAGCGTCAGTGAGAGAAGAATCCATCTCAAGCTGCCCTACATCTGCTGCTTAATATATATAGGTGTCAATGAGAATTAGATAAGCAGAATGAGAACAGTTTATGACTCTAAATCTATCTCTGTATGCATGCAATCATGCATTAAAATTTTCATGAAGGGTAAACGAGATTATCAAATGCATAATATTAAAAATTATATTTATTTTAAAAGGAAGCAGCATCTGCAGTACATGTCAGAGGAATTACTCAAATCACAAGGTTTGCTACTCAGGACTTGCAAACATCAGTTTTGCTTACCCAACTCTGGACCTTTGAAGAATATTTCTGGTCAGCTAATAATTTAAGGTTGCTATCTCATTGTTAGTTTTAAGGCTTATCTCTGGTAGAACATTCTCCTTAAAAAAGTGGAGGGTACAACATCCCCTTCAATTTGCAAAAACATAGGATAAAACTTATGTGCTATTTCTGTTTCTATGGGAAAGCAAGGTTGAGGCCAGTAGTACAGTTGGTTTTATTCATTAGTCATAAAACTTAATGTGGTTCACTAGCTGGGATGGTTGAAGCAACACAGTGCCTGGCTAAAAAGATCTGATTGTTATTTTCTTTTACATTTCCTGATACTCTGCCATGTAATTTGCTGGTCACAGGAAATAATGGGCCCAATTCTGCAATTCACTGAGGCTTGCCTGACTAAACACTGTGAGGTTCTAGCCCAATATTTGCAACTCAAACTAAACGTGTGCGGTGTATTTTGGTTCCACAGCAGAAGAATAAAATGCATCAATTAGTATAAATTTTCTCATAAAGAGAAAAGTAAATATGGATAAAATGTATATTAAAATTAAGTGCAGTTCATCTCTTCTTAATCATGATAATTTATATTCCAGAAGCACTTGAGAAATAATTCATGCTAAAAAAAAACCCTAAAACTGCCTTGAAAATAATGAGGTTTTCCTCATTATTTTAAGAACTCTTTTCACTTACAATTTTAAACTATTCACTCCTGGCATGCAGGAATCCAACTAATTTGTGTTAAATCAACTTTTAATTCTTTCCTGCCTGCTTTGCAGATAAACATATTTAAACTAAACACCAAATTTGAATTATCATGCTGTCACAAACCATTCAGACCTTTCTTCTTCTCGAGAAAACATTAAAATCTAAAAAAAACCCAAAAAAAACCAGTGCTGTGTCCTGAAATTAAGACCTTCCTGCTCTTAAATCCAAAAGCTTAAAGAAAAAGGCAGGACAACCTTCCCCCAAGCCTTGCCTCCCAATGTTATTTATGTATTTATTCTACTGTTCTTTTTCGTTCCTATCAATTTCTGTCCATGCCATTCCATGCACACACATTTCCTGGCAAGTTGTATCACTATCATTTGTTAGTTTAAGGACTGGCTGTTAAAACATAGTGATCAGTGCTTAATCAAATAAAAAGGGAAATAAATTCTTTCCACACACCTCCACTGAGAACTGACAGAGGAACACAAAAGAGTGAGTGGACAGAAAATGTCACAAGTGGACGTGTTGATACACAGCTGTAAGAAGGAAAAAGGCTTTTTTGCTAGCTCAGAAAACAAGCAGGAGTTCAAGGGAATAGATCATTATGCCTTCTTTTTTCTGCATTTTTCTGAGCACAAGAGAGTTATGTCACTGAATTCTGTGCAAAGTGGAGTAGAAAAACAGAAGTCTAAAATAACCCTGACCGGAGGACTGAAAAAATATCCCTAACCTAAAGGTCTGGTCTCTCCTGGCTCTGTGGGACTCCTCCTACCTCGCCTTTTGCCAGCGCACTTGTCTAAGTCTAACCCCTACTTTTCCACTTAGGGCAGCAGTATTAATTCTCCTGTGAAGTAAATAACCTGGGATTTTTTTCTTCTTTATCCAACAATATTAAAGCAAGAGAAGAAAAAGCCCCACAGGAGGCGCATTGAAGAGCAACATGTCATCAAAACCCAAATGAATGGGTAAAAGCATCAGGGCAGGGACATTGGGAGTTATTACCATGTTATTCTGCTTTCTTTGCAAGAACTTGAGGTCAAGGATACCCAGTTTAACGCCAGACAAGCTGGGCTCCTCACAGGGACACTAGCACCCCCAACCAGCTTCCCCTTAAATCTGTCACATCTTCGGCGAGGGGCTCGCAACCCCCCGTGTGCTCAGGCACGGCATCGCCAAAAGCGCTGCGAAAGGCAGGCGCTGCCCTCATCCTTTTGGGATTTAAACGCCCCGGGACGTCGGTGGCCGATGATACCAAAGGGATTTGGGAAGGGTAGGGGCATCGGCAGGAGTTCCCGCACCCCCCCCC
>VZRQ01012393.1:251074-361323 GCA_013397975.1 Machaerirhynchus nigripectus | reverse complement strand
CGTGAGCCACCGGCCCCGGCGGCCTCGCTCCCGTGGGGGGCTCTGGGCCGCGTCCGGAGGAACCCCCTGGGGTAGGCAGGTCACTCCTCCATAGGGCCGTGTTGCGCTTGGGCAGCACGTGCTGCTGTCTTTGCCTCCCCCTTTCGCCCGGCGGTGTAACTGGCCCTGAGCGGTGGCGGTTCACAGCCCCGTGTTCAAAATTATAGAATGTTAAAGGGGTTGGAAGGGACAATAAAGATTATCCAGTTCCAACGCCCCCTGCCATGGGCAGACACATCTCCCACCAGAGCAGGCCGCTGTACACCCCATCCAACCTGGTCTGGAATACTGCCATGGATGGGGCATGCGCATCCCCCCTGGGCAGCTTGTTTCAATTTCTCACACCCTCACAGCAAAGAATTTTTTTCATATATCTAGCTCAGAATTGCCCCCTTTTCAGTTTGAACCCATTACTCCTTGTCCTGTCACTACAGTTCCTGATAAAAGATTCCTTCTCTGGCTTCCCTGTAGGCCCACTTACAGTACTGGAAGATTGCAATGAGGTTTCCACACACAATCTTCTCCAGGCTGAACAGCCACAGTATGCTTACCATGTCTTCATAGACGCACAAATCGTTATGTGCCTGAGTGTTGGCTGTGAGTTAGTAATTCAGGAGTCGCTCCGCAGTCAGCCTGACTCCATGCGCAGCCGAGATCGGAGTACGTAGCAGAAGCAGTAACTTCAGTGCTGCTGTTCTTCCTCTAGTCTGAGATCCCAGGCAGGGTTACAGGGAATCTGTATTTTAGCTGGTTATTATAAATATAGGTAATGTGCTCCTGGCTATACAACGGGTGTCTCAACAGGCTTAGCTGCAGCCATCTCCCAGGAGGTAGGCAATGGTTTTTTTGCATCCTTTTAGGTCCAGGAGGAAAGTGAATGTTCTTACTGCCTAGGCAAGTGCTTTAGCCAGTGGTCTGCTGTGTGGAAGTGGCTGTGATGGCTGGTCTGTGTGTGTCAGCAGGCACTGGGCCCCTCGGGGCTAGGAGTGTAGCAAGATAACTCATTTTGCAAGCAGCTGTGCTGGCTGAAGATGCAACTCTCCCCCAGCGATTTGCTGCTTTTCTTCTGCCAGAGTTACCGCCCCCACAGCTCTTGAGTTGATGTTGGATAAGCGAGCAGCTGGATGAACTGTACTTATACTGCCTGAGGCGCCCTAAGGAGGATTCCTTCGATCTCTCTTGCTGACAGAGGTTTGGACGTGGTTGTCTATGGATGTATATGATGGCAGCACTGCATGGCAATAACACCTATTGCAGTGATACTCAAAAGAAGATGCCTGCCTGTCACTTTAGGCATTGGGACAACTTTCCTGTGAGTATGTAGGGTGCCTGGGGTTCAGGGTGGGTACACAAATCCTCAGGTCAGCCTGGTAGGTAGCACCTCTGGGTCTGTTCACAGCAGGGCTGTGTGCCAGGTAACCTCTTCCGGTGAGAGTGTAGGCATGAACAGCGTGTTTGGCTTTGCTGTCTGGGCAACTTGCATCCTAAGTGTGCAGGGCTGGGTTCAAATATAGGCCTGTCAGAAGAATATAATGGAAAACAGTTCTGTAGAAAGAAATTAAATTCTAATACTTAAACTGTTGCTAAATAGTGTGAAAATTAAATCATTAGCTAGTTTTGATTGTAAGCTTTCTGGGTACCGGAGCATCAGAGTTGTTGTCTGTCTCATACCCCTCCCTTATTGCCAGCACAAAGGTGTGTGTTTCTTCCAGAGAGTCCTTGCAAAGCAGTAACAAAGTAAATGTAAATAGCAGATTTACTTAATAGAACTCTTGAAGTGCTTGGGGTTTCAGGAAATCCAGCCATTTTAACGGTTTTCTAGTGTGTGGTTTGTTGGTTTTTTTGTGCTTCATTTTGTAGGTCAACATCTAAAACTTGATTGGTTTGCTTAAATTACAGATTACAAAGTATTTGATGTTACATTTTTTTTGTCTTGTGCTTTTTTATCAATGGAGTTCAGAAAAGCAACTTTTTCCACTAGGAGAAGTAGCCACTTTGGTGATTTAGGGCTTCCACTGAGTTCTGTGCATCTGGGGAGTTTTGTATATGCTTTTGAGCCCTGGTAGAGTAGAAAAATCCACTTCTGTCTGCAGATGAAGTGAAAATTTTACAACTAGTAGTGTGTTGAATAGTGATACCTGTAATTTCCAAATGCTAGTCAGCTTTCTAGGGCATATTTGACATAGTAATTTCTTGGACAAGTGGGAACAATTTTAAATCTCACAATTTTTTGGATGTATGCCCTCCTCTGGGATACATGGTCTGTTGGAACATCATGCAGAGACTATGTCAGCCTTCTACCATCATCTTTGATGCTAATATCAGCTTTAGCTCTCAAGCAAAATGGTTTATTTCAGTAACTGCATTCAAGGAGAGAAATTCAGTGGTTCTGCATTTACTTTATCTGTAAGGAGAATTTTCCTGCGCTGAGAAGATGGCTGCACAGGTGAGCCACAACTAGGAAAAGCTCAGTTATCTGTGACAGATTCCTTCAGGTGTATTCCACCATTGCACTAGGAGAGATTACCTGTGACATCATCAGTGGGACCGATGGTGTCATTGCCATTACCTAGTCATCCCCAAATTACGAATTCCAAGCCATTGGCAGCTGTCTAGAGGCAAGGGAAAAAGATGAAAGGATGTAGGTATAAACAAGCCCTCAGCCTACCTTTCTGAAAACAGTGGAGTTGAGTCACTGTCTTTCCAGGAAATGTTGACTTAGGATCTATGTCCTGTGAAATTTCAAAGAGAACTTTGGTGAGAGCTATCATACAGTGTACCACTGGTGGGCAAAATTAAATCTATAGATGTATTTGAGCAAAAACACTCTTAGCAAGCTTCCCTTAAACTCATCTTCAGCTTTTTGTTTGAGGTTCAAGTGTTTTACTAATCGGCCATTTAAGGGTTTTTGGTAGCAAAAGCACTTAGGTGTGCAGTAAACTCTTCCTACGGAAAGCCTAGAGTTGAGACACTTGAGAGTGGGCCAAGAAGAGCCAACTTTAACACCATGTCACTTTTTGATGGTGAGTCCCAAGGCCTTGAATTAAGAAGGATGAAAAAGGTGGGAAGTCAGAGGTGATCTTGCTGGGGCTCAGCCCAAACCAAAAAACTAGCAACTTCCTCAGCTCACATGCATGGACAGTAATTCTACCAGTGTACTGATTCGTTTGAATAGAAGAGAAATTTAACCAGAACAAAGATAGAGCTTAGGGAAAAGCAAAGAAAGATTAGTATGACACAAAGTCATAATGGCTTTGTAGGGTAATAAAACAAAAAGCTATAGCTTTTTTTTTATAGCTGTCTCCTCTGGCTTGAATGCCTCTTAGTGCTCAGTGCTGAGAGTAAACATCCCCTACCGTGATGCTGTCTGTGATCAGGCTAATCAGTAGTGCTTCTGCTATTGCAAATGGTAAACAATAAAAATATATTTGCAGCAACAATTGGTCACAAGAAAACCAGATATTAATGTGACAAGATTGTACATTCTTTGAGTACTTCGAATGAAATTCTTGGGGTTTTTCTGGTTGTGGGTTTGTTTTTTTTTTTTTTTAATATCTGTTCTTTCCAAAGGTTTGCTCTCTAACTTCAGGTAGACTGGGATACTTGTCAGTGAAGTCTCTCCAGTCTGTTTTACAGAATTCAATGTGTCAGATACATTTTCTAAATACAAAAAAAGAAAAGCATTCTATTCCTTCTGAGATATATGTCTAGGAGCAGATTTGCAAAGTTTTATCTTGAGCAAATTCCTGTTGCTTTTTTTCCAGAAATGATTCATTTGTTGAAGTGAAGATAATTAGTTTAGAAAAACATGTTTGGATTGACTATAACAGTGTGCATAATTGTATTTAAATCTAGTTTGGTATTTGAATTACTGAAAAGTGTGGCTTGGTACAGTTCTTGAATATGATTGTAACAATACTGTATACAAGGGTTCCATGTTCTAAAAAAGATTTAAGTGGCATTGTTTTCTTCTTCCCTTGTTTTGCATTTAATGAGAAGCAAAAATGGGATAGAGTGGGAAGTCATAAGCAGACGAGCACAAGATAATGTGGTTTGTTAATGTCAGCCTTCAGCTTATGTCTGTGGTCACACGTTAAAATGCCCTTCTTGGTTTCTATGCTTTCTGTTCTTCTTTTCTCTCTAATCTCTCTTCTGCCATGTACCTCTAGAGTTTCCAGTCTCTGTTTTGGGTCTCCTTGCTTCCACCGTAGGCCAGTTCTGGACTTTCCTGCTTCACATATCCCTAATTGACTGGCTTTTTTTCTTTTATGTAGTAAATTTAAGAAGTGATTTCATGCTAGCTTTCTAGGGTTTTAATAACTCTTATTTACGTTTTTTTCCCAAGCTGGTCTTCTCATGGGAGAGGTGCTAATGAAACCTGCTAATGTCTAAAGCATGGGTGGCTTTTTCTTTTCTACATTCAGCCTTTTTCTAAACATTTTTTGACATCTGGCTTTCATTATGCACTCTTCTACTGACTTTGTTGTTCAGAACTGACTTCAGTCGTGAATCGAAACTAGTAAGGAGTTCTGCTCTGGGATCCAGCATGTGAGGGAGACAGAGCTACTTATGTATGATGAGATCTGTGCATGCCTTTATGTATCATGGCCTTTTCTGCTAGGGAGTAGATCTTCCCCAGTTATTTGGTCCGCAACTTGCTCACCCTTCTGACGCAGCCAGGCGGTGTCACTGAGGGGGACAGTGCTGCATCCTCCCCGAGCGTCCCGCGTCAGGATCGGCTTCCCCGAGCAGCCGTCTGGTGTTGAGGGCACCCAGGCGAGGCCTCTGAGGCACTCACACAACACTCGCAGCTGGTGATGTGATGACAGCTCACACACACACACAGGCAATCACTCACAGCATCGACCGGGAATGAAGGAGCCGAGAGGGGCCTTTCGTGTAGGTTCCAAGGGGTTTATTCCAAAGAGGGTCCAGGGACGAAAGACAAGATCTCAGGAGGGTCCAGGGGTTTTGTAAGGGAACAGACCACCAATCAGGAGAGGGCAGAGGGGCGGAGGGAGTACAAATTGACAATTCGTGAACCAATGAGGAAAGAGAAAGGCGGGACGAGGGAGAGGGGGACCAATGGGGCATCGAATAACAGGGAACTTTCCAGAAGTTATGCATATGTAACAGAGGACATACATATTAACAGAGCCATGCATAAAAAGGGATGAAGGGCCAATGGGCCAACCAAAAACCTAACAATTAACATAGGGCAGCACATGCTTGTGGGTGCTCACTATAGCTTTAGGAGGAGATGTCAGACCTCGGGAGCCAGCCCACCAAGGATCCACAACCAATCTCGGGCCTTGCGGCTCCCCAACCACTTGGGCAGCAGCCACAACCACCTCAACACTATTCCACGGCAAAGCCAAGACTTTTGCACTGAAAAGAAGACGCGAGCCTGACATGCAATATTCTTAAGGCTTTTAGAGCTGTAGAGCAGCAAGTAGTCTCGGAGGACTGGTCACTGCTTTCCATTTCCCATTCCTCCAATCTGATTTGGAAAAAGACTAATCCCCTCTATGTGAGGAGAGGCAGTGTGGTCTTCCTTTGTGTGATGATCATGCTGGCCCTTTTAATTCTGTGTGTCAGTGATTTGATATTGTATGTAGTCTCAGTAATTTATTTCCAGAAATATGCTTGGGTAAGTTTATTGCTTTCGTGGAATTAATTTGATACTTTAAGAGTGCATGATGTACTTAATTAACTGCTTGCACTTAGTTGTGGAAGAAGCTCTACAAAAGTAATGGAAAGTAGAAATAACCAGTGCAGTCATCTGCAGGTTGTTCTAATTTCATTTGAATTTCCTCAGTCAGTGGTGAGGGAAAAGTTAGAAAATGGGCAATCGAGGATATAAGTGATTGTTCTTGGCTGTGATCATTTGGACATTGGACTGATTATTGGTGGAGATGGTTCGGTAGGGGAAGGGTGGATGTACAAGAGAAATTCTTTGGAAATCATTGTTGATAGAACTTGGTAGGAGTGATAAAACAGCAAGAATCGAAGGTAAGAATTCTTGGTCATATTGGGCAAGATCTCTCAAAGGTTGTAAGGACTGGATTAAGTGCACTGGGAGAACCAGAAGAAAAATATGGGGAATGTCACACTCAAGTTCTACAACTCCAATAAAGATTTTGTTTGATTTAGAGCTGGTTTTTTGCAAAATTGTATGATATAGACAAAGCCTGATAGTTAAGCACTAGTTCTGAATGAAGCTTGAATTTCTCTTGTAAAATCAGTTTGTGCATCTTGGTATAATAATCGTATAGATGTAAAGATTTGAGTTTCTATGTACACTTTCACATGAACTGTAAATGTTTTCTTTTTGAAAACTCTCCTAATTGTTTTTTAAAACTGAAGAAAGGAGCTAAGTGCTAAGCTAAAGTAAATTCTTGGCTGAACAGTGTATGGGATTCACTAGATTCATGGATGCATAATTGTACTGATAGGAGAAATGGGTGTGTATGTCTTTACAAACGACTAGGGAACAAGGATCTGGAAGAAACGACTTGGGAACAAGGATCTGGAAGAATGGGTGTGGGGGTACATGGTGGAGGGGAGATATGTAGTAGAAGGAGTGGGAAGGCTGTACCTTCCTAGTACCTCAGCCAATGGGAAGAGGAGGAGGGCAACATGCGGTCGGG
The DNA here is from genome assembly GCA_013397975.1 of Machaerirhynchus nigripectus. Taxonomy (NCBI): domain Eukaryota; kingdom Metazoa; phylum Chordata; class Aves; order Passeriformes; family Dicruridae; genus Machaerirhynchus; species Machaerirhynchus nigripectus. The sequence goes on along the minus strand of VZRQ01012393.1, from coordinate 354,634 downwards.
AGTTTAGGATAAAAGGAGGCTGTGTCCTCCTACAACTCTACACATCCCACAGGGGTATGGCCAAGTGGACTCTCCCTTTATTCAAGTAAAGTTGATTTCTGCAGGACTCCTCTGTCTCCTTTGTGGATACAGGCCATTGGCAGCATGATTTTCCACACAGTATGGATTTATTTACATTTAAACAGTTTCCTGAATTCAGATTGTGCCTCTCACTTGTATAAGTACTGAACCACTCCCTCCCCTCATAATTTCACAATAACTGTAGAAGATACAAATTCTTGTGCTCGGGTTGGTTACTGACTTTTAGTAGCCAGTCATATGGTATAGATTTGCAAAGCTGACGCAAAATGGAGCCATTCATCTCCTCCCTATTACAGGCTGCTGAAAGCATATTGCCCTGGAGTTGTGCTCATTGCACTGTAATCCTGCTGAGCACCAAGGCAAGTTCAAGGTTTTGGTTTTGGTCTTACACTTTACAATGCTTGATGGCAGTGGCCCAGGCTGCCTGAGGGAGCACCTTCTGCAGTCACGGCCGCTCATGACAGCTGCATTCCTCTGGAACAATGGCATTGTTGGCAAAATGGGGAATGAATGGGAGAGAAAAACTGCTTCTGCAGCTAGCCCACAACTGAGAGACTGATTCCTGGAACACATCAGAGCAACTATAAACCTCCCTGTCCTCCGAATTAAGTGTAAAATTCACTTGCTTCAACCTCGACTTTCCACAGTGACCAGGGAAAAAAATCCCTAGGGCATAGACAAGGATGATTTCCGTTTCTTTTTAAAAAGCCCAAATAACAATGCGTATGAAAGTATAGAGTAAGAATAGGGTAAATGTTGTCTGCTCTTCCTGTGCAGTTTTTGCTAGTCTACCTCATAACTCCTGCCCTCACAACTTTCACTTTGCTGGCCAGCAGTAAAAGTGTTAGTTAGGCTTGTTTTTTTGGGTGAGGAAAAATCCCAATCAAAGAGGAGACAATAGAAAGTCAAGCAGAAAGGCAACTCAGAAGAATGTTTCTAAAAATTTTAGCTTAATTTTTTCTGCTTCCCTCTTTCTTCTGCACATCTATTTTTAATATACTTTTAATTTACAGATGTGTTATATATTGTTGAAATGCAAGAGTCTAGTTTAATAACTGTTTGCAGGAGTGTTGCAACTGCTCTTGGGACAAGAACCTCATTGATCGGTTGTAGCTTGCATTTAAATTATAGATCAAATAGCAAGGAGGAAATACTTGCTACAATTTTTTTCCAGAAAAGCATTGGACAATGTTGTTAGCCCATCAGGCTGTCTTAGTCCTTTTGCTCGATAGTTCAGTTTTGAGCCTGAGCCTAAGGAAACTCTGAATCAGTTCAGAAATAGCTAACAAATGGCTCAGTCTTCAAAAACAGAAGTCCACCAAATCATGGGTGTCATTAAGGGTGACTAGAGCCTGAATGTCTGTGGTGCCAAAGGAGGCTGGTGGGTGTCACATTCAGAACAAGAGGAGGTGGTTCTTTGCACAGTGTGCCGCTAAGCTCTGACATTCCACACCCATTACATGCCAAACACTGGAAGTCTCTCTGGGTCCAAGGAGGCAGCAGTGCAGAAAAGCAAGCCAAAGCTATAAACACAGCATGCAAACTCAGAAGTGGCTGAGAGTGGTAGGTGTTCCAAGGTTGTGTTCTGATGCTATTGCCTAAGCATCTTTGTTTTTAGTCAATATTGCAGAGAATGCTTGGTTAGGGGGATCACTCATCTGGCACAATGCAGTCTGTATTTTTATGTTTAAAAAGTCTGAGGAGAATGAGGTGAATGACAAAGCCTTTGGAGACATCAAACCTAAAGCTGGCTGTAAAGCAGTGCAGAAATTCTAGCAGTTCTTGTATGACTGCGTGAGAAAATGGCAGAGGGATTTCAGAACTGGTAAATGTAAAATAGCGTGCATGTGCACTAATTGTGCGAGCACAGTGATGTGCTCTGTTTTACCTATTATCACTCAGAAACTATCCTGGACTCACTGTGAATAGTTATGTGAACATGTCAGCTCGATACTCAGTAGGGGTCAAAAAGGCAAGCAGAACCATGTTAGGAAGGGGTAGAAAAAGCAAAAAGTAAAAAAAAGAAGTGGAAAAAAAATTCCATCAAATTGGTATATGAATCAATGGAGATTCTGAAAACTGCATGCATTTTGAGCCACCTTATCAAAAGGAAAGTAGAGTAGAATTTGAAAAAAACTCCAATCTCAGCAAAGAAACAAGGATCACTGGAATAGTTTTCATACAAGGACAGAAAAGTTTTTCACCTGAAATAGTAGATTTCAGGGGAGAGAAGTTGGTAGCTCTTTACAGAGAGATAAATTGTGGATGGGAGGACACACATCAAATAATTCCTTTTGCTATAATAAACCCCAATCAAAATTAAATTTTAAACAAAGGTGGTGATGTCACTTCTGGTTGAGAAAGACCTTAAACTGGCTCTGGCTAAGGGGGAATGGTGCTAAGCTTTCCCCAAAGTAGCCAGTGTTGACCACTGGGGTGGCAGAGTCAGTGAAATTGCAGCCTGTTGTGGGGAACTCAGCCCTGACATCAGTTGCTGTGATGCTCCCCAGCGTGACCTGTAGTGGAGGAAACATCTTGTGCACAGGATGTGGTGTGTACATGTAACAGTTAAGAAAAGGAATGCTTTGTTTCTGAATATAAAAAAAATGGAAAGGATTGAAATTCAATGTAAAATCATACAGAAGACCATGGCCTGGTTTGTTACCTGCCACACATTGGTTTGATGGATGATTATAATACCAAAATGTTTATAAGCTTTCCATAGGCTGTGAAAGATGACCGGTGGGATGGTCCAAAGCCACATAGCCTCAGGTGCATCTTAATGCCAGTGTACCTATTTTCATTCCTAAGCCTTTAAAAAGCAAGACAGGATTTAAAAAGTTGTTTTTACTGACCTTCTGGGTGTGTTAACTTCATGGACTCAGGAGAGAACCTAGCAACAAAGACAGTCTTGTGAATACATATCTGTACAGTGTGTCAGATGCATTTGCTGGACCACAAGCTAATAATAAAAAGAGAAAATGAAACTTACAAAGTTATTGTTTATTGTCTGCAAGATTTAATCACTCATGCTGGAAGTAACTTTGCTCTTACCAATGTGTTCTTTCTCCTTTGTTTTTAATAATACCTGTATGAAACAAGAGAGATAATGCTAAAATACGTTTTCTAGTGCCTATCTGCTCAGCATCTGTTAGAAAATATCAAGAAGTTGTCCCCATGGATAGTGTCTCCTGAATCAGACTGAAGGCAATAAGAGGGGGTCTATGGTTAAAACTTCTGCCTACAACCAAGTTCTGAGTATTGGTGTTGCAACTCCCATCTTCAAAAAAGGCACAGTAATTAGATAATGAGGAGAATAGTCCATATACAAGGAACAAAGATGCTCCATTAAAGTATACCACTTTTTATAATTAATAGACAACGCTAAGTGGTTTTAAACTCTTAAAATAATAAAAAATATCTGGTATATGTATGCTGGTTTGAGTAATTTCTTTGTTCCAGTTACTGGACTGGATTTATTTTTTCTCTAAACGTAATGTCACATTTATCTCCTGTAGCTAGGTCTTTGCTGAGGTCTTCACATGTCCATTTTTGTCAGACAACTGATTTTCAGCTTTTCAGTTGGAAGGCCCAGAAAAATGTGCAGTGGTAGAAGGAAGAGCAAATTTAAACCTGTGAGAGTTCTCTTGGTGATTTTGTGGTCCTTGAGTCCACCAATGTTTGAGGGTCTCTGGAATTTGAAACAACTTACTTAGAGTCTTAACGCTTATAAAATAAATTACTGAAACTTCCAAACCCCTTCTCTGCATGAATGCTAACAACTTATCCCAAGTACGTTGCTGACTTTGCCAGTAGCTTGCTTGGCACATTTATTCATGTATTGATTAGAGATTTTCTTTCAAGTAACTTGCTGGCATATATGTGACTGGAGATGAAAGATGGTCTGGCCGTGTCTGAGTCTTCCCCAACAGACATACCTCTTCTCCCCTGTGATTGTCTCTGATGGGCAGTATGATTTGTCCTAAGGTAAGACACCAGGAGGGACTCTCTGGGTGCTCTCATAAGGAATACATTCACTTTTGGACAGGTGAGTAAAACTGCTAAGATAAGGCCACAAGTGGAGATAAAATCATAAAGTAGCTCCATAGGTGCTTTGTGATTGTGTGTTCTGCAAAGCCAAAGACTGTAAACCTGTACATTTCTAGCTCAACGTGCTTATATTGTAACCCTTTAGACCTACTTATATTCTTTACTTCATTGGCAATATTTAGATACTGTCTTAGCAGTAAATCTAATCACGACAATCCACGTAATCAGTGTTGTATTTCTGGTGCCTGACTGAAATAGTTCTCTTCTACTACTCTGTTACAATATATTCAATCAAATTCAATTATTCTGGACCAATAGAATTGGTTTAAGTTTTCCTTTCTGCAATACTAAGGAAGTTATGAGCTGGTAAGAAAGCTGCTCTTCTGTTCAAATATTATTCCATGAATTCTTTATTGTTAAAACAAATGACCTATTCATGTATGTTTTTTCCCTTTCCCTTTCTTTTTCCTTTCCCTTTCTCTTCTTTCAGAATTTAGTCAATTACTAGAGGCTTTTACTGGTTTGGTCAGCAGATCAGACATACTGGTCTTTGGTTTCTAGGATCCCTCTTCAAGTTGTTAAAAATCTTTTATGTTCAGGATCTGTCATTTCCAGAGGCTGAAACAGGCTGAAGTAAAAACTTACGTGACAGACATCATAGTTTATGATTTGGGGAAAAGTACCTTTACAGCTTTGGTTTTGTCCTAACCTGTTGTAATTCAGGATTCAGCTGACTCCAGGTTTCTGGCCTAGTGTTCAAACTGGCCTTATAAAGAGCCTCATTCATCCCTGATAGCAGTGACTTCTGACAAGGTAACTGCGTTACAGTGTAATTAAAATAGTGTAAAAACCCCACAACTTAAACCAACAAACAAATCCAAAAGGCAGAGAGGTCCATGAGAAAAGACCCAGATTCCTTTTCCTAGAGCTCATTCTGGTAGTCAGTCTGTTGAAGAATGAGAATGCTTATTAACCTCACAGCATTTTGAACTTACCTGTAAAATGGTTTTTTTAGTAAAACTTGTGTTTGCTGGTCCATCTTATGCAGCTCTTCCACTCTTCTTTTTTTGTTTGTTTGTTTTTGTTGGTTTTTTTAATCTGAAGCACAAAGGACTATGAAGTTGCTGTGTCCTTTCTACTGGGGCAAAGGATCAAAGCTGTGACATGCACTTGCACATAGGCACTTAGTATCCATGTTTCTAACACTTTCTTTGGTCTGCTTGCTCCTTTCCTTTTTTCCTCCATTCTGAGGGGGAACCAAGAGAACAGGAGGGTAGAGGAGTGTTTTCAGCAGAATCATTTTCCCCTGATACTCTCCTAAACAGGATCTCTGGAAAAGGGGCCTTTTGCTTCAGCACTCTCACACATTAATAATGTGATGTCCTGACTCTGCATCTGGAGGATACCCATCTGGCTTTGTGGTTTCTGCAGGGTGCTTTTGTATGGTAACAACTTGCCCAGTGAAGTAGGCTCACCATGTGTGAAACTTAGGTGGGCCAAATTGAGAAATTTTGCCAGCTAGGTGGAGCTCCCCCACTAAGCTTCTTCCTGTATTGATTTGTACAGCCTTAATCACTATTGCTGAATCTGTAAGTTCATTTAAAAGATGGCCAGTTTACACAGAAACTAAAATCAAAATGGGAGACAATCTTGTGCCACAGGTGGAGGTGAGCACACAGTAATCCAGGGATGTATGGATCTGCACTGTTGTTGAGCCTCTATCTCTCTGTGGTGTTCTCGTTCAGTGCAGTCCTGGAAGTGCTGGTGACACCCGAGTGGTTTTTTTCTTGGATAATAGAATTTTAAAAATACTTTGCAATTACTAAAACATAGCTGTAGGTTGCTGTAAGATAAACTTACCACTTAGCTGTAGCAAACACCGGCTCATGGCAAAACTTACTCTTCCCCCTACAATCAAAAACTGATTCTCTAAGCTTGGCATCCTTTGTTTCCATACTTACTGGGTCTCTAGAGAGCACCAAATCGGGGGATTTCTGTCTGTGTGTGACAAGGAGGAGACTTCCCACTGCAGCTTGAGATCTGAGGATCAGATGAAGTTCACCACACATTTTATTCTGTGTCTGCAGTAAAAAAAATGCAGAACATTTTAGACATTAATCTAACCCCCTAATTTTTCTATAGGCCCTTAGTGGTGCTGAAGACACTTAGTCTTCAATAATTTTCAGTAAATATGTGAAGTGAAGCTTAGTACATTATTTTGCTGATAGTTCAGGAAGAAATGCAGTATCTAGACTGCTGTCTTACAGCAAATTTTTATTTTGGAAAAACAGAACTGCTTTGTTGGGGCTGTGAGAAGAGCCTAGTGTATATCCTCACCAGTGTTCAAAATAATGGATCTGATTTTGTTAAAAGTACGTGTGGGGTCAGTTACTGCTGCTCAGCTGCTGAGCAGTAATTGTTACATTCCAGTGTTATGTTTGTTGTTTGCTGTGATATCCATATGGTGGAGTAAAAAATTATGGTTCTGGATTTGAAATGTAATAAAATAGAGCTAGTAAGAAGCTAATTTCTTTTTCCACAGAGCTACTTTTCATAGTACGTTTGAAGTTTTAAGGACCATATTGAAGTATAATTAAGTAAAGCTTTTTGGGGAAAAAATGAAATAGTGAACAAATAACTCTCTGTGCCAATAATCAAAGACATTTGTTTGAAACCGAATTTCACCAACAGAAATTGATGTATATATGTTTCTACTGTAATATGACAGTAGACCGTAGACTTCGGTGTAATATGTATGAAATATATTGAGCCACTAGCAGTTATTTTTTCAATTGACTAAATACCCAGTTAAAAGGAGAAAAACAGTACCATGTTACAGCTTTAAAATTGGCAAGTCCTTTTTTCTTTTTCCTGAGGATATGCATACATTAGTGTAATGTTGGAATTACTTTAATTCCACCCTCATTGTGTAGGAAAAGTTTAAAGAGTTTGAAAAATCCCTTTAGGTCAGATGAAGGCAATCTCTGAGATACCTGCTGACTGATTTCTGAAAAACAGTGCTCTGGGGAGTAGCAACCTTCTATTAGTTAATGTCTCATGTTTTAATAAATAATGGTGACACATTAACATATTTTGTCACAACTTGGCTATAACATGGAAGATGAAACACCAGAAGGAGAAGACAGGAATTTGGAGAAAACATCAGCAAGTCATTTTCACATGTCTGATTTGGAGTGGTAACTACATTTATGGAGTTGTGGAAAGAAGGATATTTCAGTGCAATGCTAATTTAATTTTATAAATACAAGATTGTTGTATCATGAGACCAAAATCTATTTTTATGTATTTGTCATTCCAATAACATTGGAAAAATTGTTGACCCTAAAGCATATACAGTTGTTGAAACTTAGCAGCCTGTGGATTTAATTGCAATTTCATTCACTTATTTACTGAAGATTTTTTAACATAGTGTGTAGAATGAGGGTCTTATGTATTTTGTGCATTATGCATTATGTGCCTTTTCCTGACAATGTAGATGTAAGCTCTGCAATGATGACTTTTTCTTGTCTCTATGAAAACATTTAAATTTTGGAGGAAGATGAGGGTTTGGGGCCTTGGTCTCAAGGAACAGATTCAATGTTGTCTGCAACCTAAGTGCAGTTTTTCAGCTGATGATTTTGAGCTAAGGAGTGACCTGATGTTCATTGAATACCACTGACTGTTGGTTCAAGGCAAACATTCAAAGCGTGACCTGCATCAGTGACTCAGGATCTATGTCAGTACCATAAGTTTTGGTTAGAACAGTTCATTCAACATCAAGATTATCACTTAAAAAAAAAAAAAAAGACTTCTTAAGCAGAGCTGTGCAAAAAGATCTTCATGCTCTGGACAAAGTCACCAGAATATGTAAATGCAAGTGTTCTGCTTTTCATAGAGTCATGGAGTCACAGAACTATAGAACAGTATGAGTTGGAAGGGACCTTTAAAGACCATTTAGTCCAACCCCCTCTGCCACAGGGAAGTACATTATTCACTAGAACAGGTTGCTTAAAGCTCTGTCCCACCTGGCGTTGAACACTTCCAGGGATGGGGCACCCACAGCTTCTCTGGGCAACCTCACCATCCTCATCAAAATATTCCGTCCTTCCTTGCAGTCGAAATTTACCTTGTTTCCATCACTTGCTGTGTTACTACAGGATTTGGTAAAAAATATCTTTTTTAACTCAAAGTATTAAGCCTTGCAATGTAATGTTTCACTACACTCTAAAATACTCTCAAAAGCTCTCCGTAAGATTGGCCATCAATAGTAATGAGTGCCATGATATTACGTGCCTAGGGGGAGAGTTGTCAGTTTAAAAACACAATGGCGAAGATGTAAAACCAGTGTATCAGAGCAACTTATAAAAAATAAGTTTCACTTAATGTAACTTCTCTACTTCTGGAGCTGTCACTTTAGTGTTAGTGATATTCTAATTATGTAGACACACAGCAGAGAATTTAAATAACATATAAGCTACTAGTGTTTCAAACCAAACAACAGGGCTGTACATTTGACTGGAGGAGAAGTTTGACTAAATATTTTTTGGAAACCTTGAAAACCAAAGATTATGGTAATTTTGCCTTTAGGTAAAGGTATCACTGATGTAACTGAATGATTTCTTACCTATTTGCATATGACATCACTTTGCTACTGGGTTGCCATAAACAAATTGCACAATAATGGAATAGTCAAGCTTTCACTGGCACTCTCTTATATTTCAGACCATCTCCTGAGGACATGAGGGTGTGTTTCAGTCCTCCTAAGAAGAGGGAGCCACTGCTGGAGTCAGAAGCCAGATTTCCATCAGTGATGCAAACAGTGATTTATATGCATCTGTATATTTATGGCAGGGGTTACCACCTCTCCTTGAGGAAGTATGTAGGTATGAGGTTATCAGTCACTATCTTTAGACCTTAAAGGTTCACCCTGGAGGGGAAGCCTTGAAGGCTGAACAGGGCTAAATACTGGATCCCGTCAGGAGTTGTTTTCTTCTGAGTCACAGTCACTTTGCACTGTGTTGGCAGCTGCTGACTTTGCAAATAGCTGGGCTGGCTGGGGGTGTTAAAATACCATCTCTCAATTAATTATCCTCTTGCTGCAGAAGAGCATCACCCTGGTAAATCTTGTAATGGAAGTAAGCGTGCTTACTTTATCCACTACAGGCCCATCTAGAAGGTTTGATTAAAACAGCTGATAACCTGCAGACTGGACTGACCTGAGTGACAGAAGGGCTCCGAAGGTCTCTTGTTGGTGGGGCTCTGCAAGTGGTAACCTGCACCTGATGGAAGCAACCAGGAGCAACCAGGAGTGGTAGCAACTTCATCATACACAGCTAGATCTGAAAGGATACATGCATGCAGAAGAGCTTGTTCTTACTCAGAGTGGTACTGCTTCAGTTTATGTTAGTATGGGGGGACAAATACAATTTCCCCTTCTCCAAACACAATTATTACTAGTACAATGTTATATTTTAACTATAAGCTGTGCCAGTGTAATGCCAGATTGGTACCTCTGTGCCTCCTAATAGTTTTGCTTAAAACATCACACCCTTTACTGAAATCTTTAGGTGTCTACAGAAACAAAAAAAAGTTATGTAGGTGAGTATTTTTGTGGTTTCTCAGTAACGTTGCTCTAGAGAGGTAAATAATTTAAAATGTTAAGTCAGAGGAGTTTTTTAATAGTGTAGACTGCTCAAAATAAATGTATTAGAATAAGTAGGACAGGTATTTGTTTTTACTTGTTTAGTACAAATATTTTTAAAGTGTCTTAATCCTTGGTTGACCGTGTATTGGTTTTGTTTTGCAATTTGTAAAGAGAGATTCAGAGAAGGAAGTGAGAAGTATTTTACACCTGGAATTAGTTGTAATCTCCAACAGACTTGTTGCAACATCTGTGGGAGGAGCCTGTGGGGAGCATGAATATTCTGAAAAGGAAATCTTCATACCTACTTAAAGACAATTGTATATATATTTACTTGTTTAGCTTAGCAAATGGAGTGGCCTTGGCACATCAGGGCTCTTGACTAGGAGAATGGTGTACCTCAGAATGACTGTAGTTTACAGACTATTCTTATTTCTGCGTACTGTTGGATTCATTAATACATATCTATTTTTTCTTTTCAGAATACATTGCAAAACCGTCGTTTTATATATATATATATAAATATATACATACTGCATAGCACTTGCAGAAAAGATTATACCACATTGAGGACAGAAGGGGATTTCAGAATCATTTTAATATAGAGACTATTTTGAATCACAATGTCTTGTTTCAAAGGCAAATATTTTAGTACAGTGAAAACTGTTGATGTGTCTGTGTCACATATTTAAACTTACTCCTCAGCTATAAATGAAAGGTTATAAAGGTAGCAAACAACAAAACAGAGAAAAAACTGTACTTTCATATTTATCAGGTAAGGAAAAAAGGCAAGTACTCTGACGACAAGATTAGTGTGGCTAGATAGGGTTTGTAGTATCATGCTCTGTGCAAGTTGAAGGGGATTTTGAAGCAAGGACAAGCTACCACCAGGTGTAGCTTTTATTTGTAATGATGGGTCTGGTAAGTAAAGAAAAATACATGCATGGCATAGTTTCTATAATATTAACCATGCTGTGCTTGTTTGCAGCTAGCGATTGTCCTGCACTTTTGGTTACAACAATTATATCATCTGGATAAAACAATTTATGTACATGTTTATCCCCAGTTTTTACAACATCAGATGCAACTGTTTCTGCCTCTCTGCTCTCTACTGTTGTCTACACTGATGAACACTTCTATTGTGACTAATATCTCCAGAACAGTAGTGATAGGAGTCCTGTGCTGTGCTAGGGAAAGAGGCTGTTTTAAGGGTGTTCAGGACCTCCAGTGGAGTAGTTTTCAACAATGACATTCTTTGAAATTATTGACAATTCACAGAATATAGGGCAAGTACTTCACATTGTTCTTGCTTCTTGATGACAGTTTTCCTGCCTGTGTCTGCAAAAAAATGTCCTGGCGAGTACAGGAAAAGGCAGAAAGGTGAATATAGCAGTGTCAAACACAGGAGAAGGATAGGAAACTCTATCTGTTACGAAAAGCTAAAACTTTCCGATGTTTCAAACCTCATTCAATGATTTATCTTCTCAATACATGATTTGTCCCTAGTCTTCCTAGTTTGTTAAGTTTCTAATGTGTCCCTCATCATATTTTAAGAGTACTAGGGCAAAATTTCTAATGAGTGAGGAAGTGTAGTGGACAGCAAGTCTAATCTTGGATATGATCGTAATTCTCAGAGAAGTAGCAAAACAAATTCTAATGCTAACTTGAGGAGCAGCTTAGCTTTGTTCTGCTTCTAAGCAGGATATACTTGGAGATATAGTCAAGGTCAGATTTAAGTGTTGTATTGACCAAGAAGACATTAGAAGGTGGTGTGTTCTCCCTCTGTGCATCCAGGAGGGAGTTTTAGAAAGTTACTTCTTTTAGAGATGTTAATGACATGTATTATGGAATTTGTAAAACTGTGAAACAGGCATCAAACTTACATCTAAATTTGATGGTAGCTGTTGCACAAAAGATATAACCTATGGTATCCCCATCTGAAAAAATACCTGAAACAAACATCAAAGATCCTATATATCCTGTCAGACAACTCACACATCCTTTGTAATTCCATAATCACATTTTAGTTTGATGAGTGAATCAAGTATGTAAAGAGTCCCCCATATTGGCTGCAGTACAGAAATGGGTAGAAAATACAGCATCATGAGGTAGGAAGAAATACAACCTTTATGGGAGTAGTTTTTGGGCTTGTCTATAAGTGAAGTCTGGGTTGAGAGCAGAGGTTAGAGTAATACCAACTGTGAGATGTACCCTCAAGCCTGAGTACCATCTGCTGAATGGCACTGCATTTCTGTGACCTACCTGTGTTGCAACCCCTGGCTGATCCAAATTTGCAGAAACATTTCTTCTATCCTAAAACTACAATTGATGTGTCTTGGAAAGGCGTCTTTTCTCTTTGGTACTTGGAAGGAATAGCCATGATTAAGAGCAGTTTCTTAGGTAATGATCCAGGCATTACGGAAACCACAGTGTGGTTTCAAGCACAGAACATCCTGGTCATTCCTTCCATGAGGGAGCAGACTGGTAAGAGAGAGCAGGACAGACATCTGTAGCAACATTTGTTTGGTGTGAGCTCCTCTTGGTTAAAGGACAGTCACATAGTCAGGCATGCTGCATAGTCAGCAGCGGGGGAACACCACCACTTTAATTTCAAGTGCCCTCTTGTAAACGACAGGAGACTTGTAGGTGTCAAAAATCCATCATTCTCTTTCTTAACCACAGAAATATTATGCAAGATGAAATCAGGCAATGTAGTGGCAATAGAATTAAGTAGGAAAAATGTTGGGCAATACCTGTTGACATCACTGTCTCTAGACAGCCTGTATGTGACTGTCTTCAACTGAAGTATGTAAACTTCACTGAGTTGTGGTGTGCTGCCAAGGCTAAGGTTAGTCATGCTGGAGCTGTAGCAAAAGGTCTCATGAAGGAAGCCCACTTCGGTGACAATTGATACCCAAAAGAACTGAAAAGGCAGAGTTTTTCTCTAGGCAGGGATGCCCACATCAGCAGGGTGGTCATCAAGCTGAGCATTGGTGTGGCTCTGAAACCTGCTGCTCCTCAGAAGAGCCAGACCCTTGATGGAGGAGGGGAATCCTGGTAGGGGTGTGCACATGCTGGAGCTTTAAATCTGTAGAGGGATAGCAGGCAGGAGGGGTCTGAAAAAACTGTCAGGAGTAGGAGGACTGGGGCAAAAGTGGTTTAGGTTGGTAGTTGCCAAGGTTTCTGATGGATGGATGCTTGTTAGCCTCATTCTTTCTCTGGTACCACCACTGGGCTGTCTCATCAAACCTTTAAAAGAGACACTGTTGAAAACTGTGTTTTCACAGACTTTTGCAGACCAGCCTTAGAGCATTTAGCCTGGCCTGCTGCACCATACTTTGGGAATGCCTTCTTAAGGGGAATTCTAGTCTACTTATTGTAATAAAGTTCTTAATTCATTGTCAGAAGACTGAAACTCTTTTGGGGATTCTGCACTATTGTCATTTGACATGGTGGCTGTCGGGGATTGTGGATGTTTAGAGGCTTATGGGGGGTATTGGCCTATCACAGATTCCCTGGAAGCTGCTGTGTTCCATGGGGGGCCTTGGAGTCTATTCTGTCTTGCAGAAGGAGCATGCTCTACCACCCCCAAGGAGCAATAACTTTCAGACAAAGAACATTTTTTACAGATCTCTTTTGCAAACATGGAGCTGAGTGTAGAACCCTTTCTGAGCTGAGAGGTAGCTGAAGAATTTTGTGCATCTGCTCAACCATGAAGCCAGGATGAATACTGGGCAGAAGCTTCTTTGGAGGGTGATGTTTTGGGACTAAGTGCAGATGGTTCTTGTTACTGTAAAATCAGAAGAAGAGCTGAACCCTAGACAGAAGTTTTTCCATCCTTGTTATTAAAAGAAGATCAACTGAATTACAGAGTAAATGCTAAAACACCTAGAAAAGCAAAATGAAGTGCTCTGAAGCCATAGAAAGAAGTCTGGTCCCTGAGTAAATAAGGTACTTTTGGTGGAATTCCAGGACAGCTAGTGCATCACTGAGATAAACTGTGGATCTAGACCAGGTGTGGAATGTGTGGGACAAAGACACAGACACATCCTCTCAAGCAGTATCTTTTTAGTGGATGAGACAGAATGAGCAGGCACACCGGCTCACCACTACCAAAAAGATGAGATCCTCTACCCTTTTCTCTCTTTCTTTTTCCATCATCTACTTGGTGCTTTCTCTGACACTTGTATTTCTCCAGGAACTGATTTAATTCACTTAAATGGAAGACCATTTGTGCCATCTATGTTGTGGGTAGCCTTCTGAAATTTCAGCCATAAAATGTGACAGTGGACTGTGGTGACTTTCAGAAGGGGAGGAGAAAGACAGGAGCTGGGGCACAGAAAGAGAAGGAGGAAAAGAACAAAAGGGCAGACAGACTTCATACTTTCAGCTGCAAGGAGACATTTGTTGGCTTTATCTACCCATTGAACTTATGCTGTGGCTTTATGCCACTTAAAACAATTTTTCAAATTAAAATTGAAGTTTTCCTTACTAATTTTTGCAAATGCCATTTCCCCCTTTTTTTCGCTTGCCTGAGGAACTGACAGATAAGCTGCATTTTTAGCTCTTCACATGCCTGAATTTTTCTGAACTTGCTGAATTCCATGACCTACATGTTGGTCTTCTCTTGTTTCAGGAGGTATGTTCCATATCTTCTGTAGTTTTTATTCATATGAGTCATTTAACATCTAATACACTCTCCAGCTAAGGGAAAAATAGGTAAGTAGAAGTCAAACAGCAACAAAATACTGAATGTCAAGCATATGGAACTCCAGTTTAAAACGTGGAGTAAGCTTCACTGCTTTACCCAGTGCTTTGTTCCTGTGAACATTCAGATTAGAGCAAGAAGAGATGGGCCATAAATACAATGGTCTTAAGAAGCAATGAGTAATAGGGAAAGGCAGGTCAAATATCAACCAACAATTTTAGCCTCAGACTCATGAGGATTATACACTAACAGCTAAATATAGGATCATTCTCCTAAATTCAGACAAAATAATTAAGGACAGAGAGCATTTTATGTGGTTCAGAGCCCACTAGGAAGAGCAAAGTCAAGTCATATATTTTCATAAATGTGAATTCTTGTTTTCAGTGAACAAACTGACTTGAATGACTGACAGCTTCAACACTCAGTTGGCCAGAATAAACCTGGCCCTTTCACTGATGACTGTAGACTTTTCTTTACTACTGAAGATCCTTCTCTCTGTAATACAAGCTTGGGAAAAACTAGGTTGTATCTTTGGAAGTATTAGGCTACCTAGGTACTTTGTTATTTTAAAAATTGTATTAGTTGAATAAACATAAAATGCAACAACAATTAGACCTCTTTTTAGCAGTGCGAGTAGTACCCTTTCTAGTGGTATAGGCATTAGGGATTCAAGGATCCTACATATTTAGATTTTAGAATATCTAATATATATATCAGGGAGTAGTTCTCTCTATCATGACATTAAGTAAAAAAGGAGAGTTTTAAAAAAAAGGTGTTGAGAATAATGTATCTTTGCAGCTCAGACCGTTGGCTATGCACCTTCACCTTGGCCCTAGGTAGTGTTTTGCACACGACTTTGATGTAGGTTTTTCAGGGTTCCTTTTCCCCCTACATGCCAACTCAAAACTATGCTTGCTCTTTGGATGGGACTAGACTCTGGAGTTTGTGTCTTTAAATTCTCGTGACTTATAATTACCAGTGGACACTGAAACAGCTGGCAGCAAGAAGGGATGAGGGGCAGGCAGACCCCCTGGCAGGGAAGGGGCTAGAACACCTGGACTTGGGGGCAGTGAATGTGTGCCCTGCAGAGTCAAAGACCCTTGTATCAGGAACAGGGGAATAAAGATGGGGTCACACAGAACAATATCTGGAGATGAAGAATGGGAAAGGCAGGTATAAGGTGCACATGGAAAATGAGGAGCATGAGAAAAAGGGGGGAATGGGAATGTGACGTGTTACAGCAGTTACACTGCTTTCATCTGTCAGTATGGTGTGACAGAGAATAACTGGGATCCACATTTCTGCCGTTCCTTACACATTCTTGTCATATTGGCTGGTTTGCAGGCATATATCAGAGAATTCATTTAAATTTTTTATTTACAACTGAAATCTGCTGTAGAGGAATCTGTAGGTCCTTTACCATGGGTGTTTTTATTCTTTGTCTTTGTAAAAGCAAAGATCAACCCACGAACTTTTGTATTTCTTTACTAATTTTGTATTGAGATGTTTATTACATCTTTCTCGCCTGGGGAAAATCCCATTTGTCTCGAGCACACAGTAGTTTCTTCTGTTTCCTGTGAAAGGCTGTTCTTCTCAGTAGGCTGTGCCTCAAAGATACTTGCTCTGAAAGGCAGGCTCAACAAAAGCCACGCAGTGTGCTCGATCCTATCTGCTTTAAGCAATCGTGCAGCAAGGGCTTCTAATACAAAGAAACAGTGCATTCTAAAACCTGAGTATCTTTGGAAAGGTGTTAATGGAGAAGTGTAAGTGAAAAGAAATCAAGTTGGCAATATTTTTTAACCTACTTTTAAAGCTTACTTTAAACTTAAATTTCAAGTAAGTAGAAGGGTTGGAAAGGGAGGGTGAGGAAAAGGATCTCCCTCGCTCTTTCTTTCTCTCTTTCCAGTTTGCTTACTCTGTCCATGTGCCAGCACAGTGTGGGTATTCAGTTTCACTCTTTTCATAAGGGTTTTATACAGGCATGCACTGAGTTTTTAAAATTTCTATGGTTATGGAATATGTTAGTGGGGGATGTGAAACCTGTTAAAGAAGTAGAGGTTCCATACTACAAAGCCACAGAAAATATCCCATGGGGGTTTAAGGACAGATGTGGGATTTGCCCCATTTCAAACCACCTTTAGATTGGTTGGATTTCACCATGTTTTAATTGCTTTGAAGAGATGATTGCCACAGATTGTATGGCTATGGAGTGCTCTAAGGGTGACCCCAAGGCACGATAAACTACTTTTGGCAGCTACTAGGAGCAAATTTACAACATTCAGCTGCAGCAGCAGCATACTCCCCCTTCTTGTCATGTATGCTGGGTAATATATGACAGGGGAACAGTGTAATGATTCTCTAGATATCTGATCAATCTCAGGAAATAGCTGGCACAGTCTTGCTAATCTTAAATCTGAGATTGGCTGCATGGGAGAATTTTCTTGCTTCTTCTCTCCATGGTTATAATCTGGCCTTGAGTGTTTTTAATCTAGATAATATCTGATAAGAGATTAAGGACAAGATAAGAAGCTGTTTTATATGAAATTTAAGAGGCCATTAACATTCCACTGAATTGTAAAATTGTCAAGCTAAAAACAGCTCTCCTGGTGTTCTGCACAGATGCAATAGCAAATCACTGAGTCACAGGAAATGATTCAGTCAACATTTCTAAACTTTCAATGTGTGTTTTATGGAAGAAACTTGATGTAAATGTTTAGACAGTTATGGTTTTGGAGATAAATATTGCAGTTTTATGTAGTTTGGGGTTTGACGTACCAGAATTGTGGTGCACAGTTGTCAATTTACCGACCATCTAAAGCTGTTCAATCATTGTATTCAATTCCAGTGTGGGATAAGTTTTCTTTGGCTAATGAAACGTGGTGTTATATTTGGGCATAACAGATTACACATCAGAATATCAAAGAAAAATTATCTTTTAATGACCCGGTATTCCCTCTGCACTGCTGGAAGAGAACTTGCATGGGCCTCCACACAGTTCTCCTTAATTACTTGTCTCGTCATCCTGTAAATACAGTGCTCAGTATGATCTCTCATGGCAGGTATCCTCTGCCCTAAATGATCTCACTGGGTTAGCCTGCTTTAGAAGGTTAAGTTAAAATATTTCCTTGCTTCTCATTTTAATATAATTCGTTACAACAGAGTGCTAGTGCTGACAATGCAAAATTCACTTTTTCTTACATTAGTTGCTTGTAGTTAAAATTTTTATTGTATTTTTCAAATAATTTTTTTCAGTAGGACTTTTTAAATGTAAGTACATGGACATGCAGTGTACTGTGCTTCAAGGACATTAAATCAGTATTATGATTTCTGTACAAAACTCTTGTCCTTGGGTATACTTCTGTGAATGTGAAGCAGCATTAATAAAGCCAGTGTAGATTCTCTGTATTTATGCTGATTTAACTGAGACCAATCCAGGCCTAAATATTATTTTTCACTGTTGAAATGTAAGCAATGAAGTAGAAACTTAAGAGTTTCTCTCACTTCCTGACATTAAGTATCCTGTGGCAGGACTATTGAAGAAGACTTGCTAGCACCAGCACCATAGACAAATTCTGGCTTCAACCATATAATTTCCACATGCCTAACTTTTCTGTACAGGAAAACAATCCCAGGAGACAGCTTCTGCAGGTGAGCAAGTGTCTGCTGGTATGTGGGAATCAGTATTTGGACCTGAGACAGTGGAAGAACAGGGTGTCTAGTGTTTCTGGCTGTAACAGGTGAGGACAGACATGTCAAGACTAGTAATGTCTTTATGGTTCTAGATTTCCCCCTAGAGGTGGGCTGCACTGAAAAGATGGAAAAAGAGACCCCCTCTGAATGACCAGGATGAGCCAGCCACCCTAGACACCACAGGGCACCAGAGGGTGACCAAAGAATTGGATTCTGTCTGGGCCATGCTGTGCCAGGTGTGGGTGCCCAGGTGCTGGCAGGAGGTGCTGCAGGGATTTCTGTGATAAGCAGCCAAGGCTGCCCTTTGCTGGACACAGCCCATTCCAGACGGTTCCAATGGCCCCACCACAGGCCTTGGCTGAGCTCTGCAGCCAAGGTGGTGCTTCAGCAATAATGTGTGTAAGAAAGGGCAAAATGCTGCCTGGCAGTGAGGGGTGAGGAAAAATATGAAAGA
This sequence comes from Machaerirhynchus nigripectus, assembly GCA_013397975.1. Lineage (NCBI taxonomy): Eukaryota > Metazoa > Chordata > Aves > Passeriformes > Dicruridae > Machaerirhynchus > Machaerirhynchus nigripectus. The sequence continues at coordinate 336,010 of VZRQ01012393.1, read as the reverse complement.
AAGAGCCCTGAGAGCCCTGAGGCAAGAGCAGCAGGAGGGGAGAAGGTGCTCCAGGTGCCCCAGCAGAGACTTCCCTTCAGTTCTTGGAGATAACCATGGTGATGGAGGTTGATACCCTGCAGCCCACAGGGGAGCAGAAATGCACGCTGCAGCTCGTGGAGGACCCCATGCTGCAGCAGTCTTATCCTGAAGGAACTGCAGCACAGGTGAAGGGCCCAAACTGGAGCAGTTCATGAAGATCTGCAGCCCATGAAGAGACTGGAGTAGGAAACAGCATGAGGAGGAAGGAGCAGCAGAGAGGAGCTGTTATGGACTGACCACAGACCCAATTCCCCATTCCTTACACTGCTTGGCAAGGAGGAGGCAAAGGAGTCAGGGGTGAAGGTAAGCCTAGGGAGAAGGGAGAAGTGAGGAGAAGATGGTTTTACTTTTGTCTTTGTTTCTTGACATCTTATTCTAGCCTTAATAGGTAATAAATTAAATTAATTTTCCCCAAGCCGAGTCTGTTTTTCCTGTGGCAGTAATTGATGGCTGATCTCCTTATCTTTATCCTTTCTAATTTTCTTCCCCTGTCCTGCTGAGGAAGGGGAGTAAGACAGTTGCTGGGTGGGCATCTGGCAGCAGGGCAAGGTCAGCCCACCAAAAAAGCATTTTGTTATATGTGGGGACTATGAATATTCTAATTCAACCAAATAACTGATGTATAATTCCTCTTCGATGTCTAATTGGTTTTGAGGGAGATGTAAAGAAGAGGTGAACAGGGAAGCAGATCCAATATTAAATAGATACTCAAATGGCAAAACAAACACAGGTAGCTTTCCCTGAAAATTGTCTTGTAAGATTTGTAATGACAATGTTTCTTGATTTTATTTCTATCTCCAGGGTGAATTTTCTTAAGTAAAAGGCAATAAATAGTCAGGAAAAAAAAAAAATCACAATGTGATAGGTAGCAAAACAACCCCAACCAACCCCCCCGAGCTTTAAAAATGAAAATATGTCCATTGTTCAACAGCCTGTAATAGCTAGCTTTGATAATTCAATCCTGAAGTTTTTGCATTTCTTTTTAAAAAATTTAAACAAAGTATTAATATGGCCACCCGGGATTACATAGTCTCCTTGAAAGGACAGAGAAAAACATCCTTATAGGGCTTATACTCTGTATTCAGTTTTGTAATTTATAGCATCTCTTTTTAAAAAACTGTGGTATTCTATTCAGGCAGCAGTTGGCCAGAAATATTTTTTTTTTTACAACAGGACAAAAAATTCCTTAAGATTCACTGATATGTACAATTAATTGAAACTTAAAGAAATTACTATTAATTAACTTGTCAAACTTGAGTCTCTCACCTATAAATCCTTTTCAAAATATCTGTTGCCAGCTAATGTTCATATGGCTGGTGGCCCAGCCCTCTAACTTGTCAAAGTCCCTCCTCCAGTAATATTATCATCACATAGAATGTGATGTTTTCCTGCAGAGTACTTACTACTATTAATATAAAATTGGCTTAAAGTAAATAACTTAATGATTATCTTAGCTAAGGCTTAATATTGAAATTGTTGAAAGTGTATGCACATAGAAAGTACTGTGACTCATGGCTTATCAGACTAGCTCAAGAAACAGAAAGTTGGGGCTTTTTTTAGTATAATGCTTCTGTAATTCTTCTGGGTCTGTCAAAGCCAAAGTAGTTACAACAGCAAATGTAAAAATATACATGTCAAGTGGAACACAGTGAAAAAGAAATTCTGCATGAAAAACAGGACAGACTTCTTTATCTCTCTTTTAAATCAGATTTTATGTTTATCCTGACTTCTGTGATCCTTCTCTTTAAGCTAAATTGTAGTAAAATTAGTCTGCAGAAGTAGATTAGAACAGAAAGGATGAAAACGTTAAGCTCCTGTTTAAGAATCATTCATGGAATTATCTGTCATAATGAAGTTAATAGAAATTCATCGAGGACAAATGCCAAACCCTGCACCAGGGAAGGAGGGACCTCATGAGGACTACAGTCTGGGGGCAGAGTGAGCAGCTCTGTGGAAGGGGCCTGGAAGCCTCATGGACATCAGGTTGTGCAGGATCCAGCAATCTGTCCTGGCAGCAAGGGAAGCCAACAGCATCCTGGGCTGTAACAACAGGAGTGCAGTGAGTAGGTGGAGGGAAGTGATTATGCCCATGTACCCAGCACCTGTTAGACCACATTTGGATACTGTGTTCAAGTTGGGCCCTTGCAAACAAGGAGGACAGTAGTAAACTGGTGTGGGAGGAGCGGAGGACCACAGTTGGGGGCTGGAGCACTAACCCAGTGGAGAGAGTCTGTGAGTGTAGGGTTTGTTTAGCCTAAGAAGGGGGAGACTGTGTTGGGGGCCCCTAATAGCAGCATTCCCCTACCTGGGACAAGATCATGAAGACAGAGCCTGGCACTTCTCAGTGGCACAGTGTGGGAGAGTGACAGTCAACAAGCAGAAGCTGAAACAAGAGAAGTTCACTATATGGGTGAGGAGAAACCTTTTCACATCAAGGAAACTCAAGATACTGAAACATGTTTTCCAGAGCAGATTATGTACTCTTCATCCTTGGGGATTTTGAGGTCAGATTGAATGGACCCACACAGCTCATCCTGCTTTAAGCAAGATACTGACTCGAGATCTCCTCTAGCTTGAATTATCCTGTGATTCTATGTGATGATAATATTACTGGAGGAGGGACTTTGACAAGTTAGAGGGCTGGGCCACCAGCCATATGAAGCTCAACAAGGGAAGGTGCTGGATTCTGCACCTGGGGTGGGACTACCCTGGGTGTACCAACTCAGGAATGAGATGCTGGAAAGCCCCTGGTGGAAAGGGACCTGGGGGTCCTGGCTGATGGCAAGTTGAATGTGAGTCAGCAGTGCCCTGGCAGCCAGGAGGGCCAAGCGTGTCCTGGGGGCATCAGGCACAGCATGGCCAGCTGGGCAAGGGAGGGGATTGTCCTGCTCTGCTCTGCACTGGGGCGGCCTCACCTCGAGTGCTGGGGGCAGTTTTGGGTGCCCCAAGATAAAATATTAAACTATTAGGGAGTGTCCAAAGGAGGGCAACAAAGATGGTGAAGGGCCTTGAGGGGAAGCCGTATGAGGAGAGGCTGAGGTCACTTGGTCTGTCCAGCCTGGAGAAGAGGGGACTGAGGGGATGCCTCATTGCAGTTACAACTTCCTTGTGAAGGGAAGAGGAGAGGCAGGCACTGCTATCTTCTCTGTGGTGACCAGTAACAAGATCCGATAAAATGGCCTGAAGCTGTGTCAGGGGAGGTTTAGGTTGGATATTAGGAAAAGGTTCTTCACCCTGAGGATGTGTGGACACTGGAACAGGCTCCCTCGGGAAGTGGTCACAGCACCAAGCCTGACAGAGTTCAAGGAGTCTTTGGACAATGCTCTCAGGAACATGGTGTGACTCTTGGGGTGTCCTGTGCAGGGCCAGGAGTTGGACTTGATGATCCTGATTGGTCCCTTTCTACTTAACATATTCTATGATGATAAGAGTGATTATATTTTAAATTATTTTCTGTAAGAGGCTAAAAGACTGTTGTAAAAAAATGTCCTTTCCAGAGTTTACATTCAGTCTCATTTCAAAACTACTCTTAAGTACTTTTCATTTGTGCTAAATGTGATTTGATATAGACGAAACAAATTGTGTCTGACACAGAAGACTTCAGAGCTTTTAATTCTATAATCTCAAGACGTTTAGATAATTACATATTTTTCCTCAAATAAAAATACTCCTCTGCTCATTTTGGCAAATATTTATTCATCTCCTCTGTTTTAATTGGCAATTAAATGAATGGAGCATGACTTCTTTAACAAATAAATACTTACTTTAGAAATTAAGGGTATAATTTGAAAATAAAATGTAATCTTTGAGTTGAACAGATTGCTAATATTCAACAACTATTCATTATCTATTTTCACTCCATGTCTTGGCTGTTTAAAAGGATTTAAGAATATATTCGTAAACTCAGCGTTAGATGTAGGAGCTACATTTTCTGGTTGCAAGTTCTTGAACAGACCTTACAATAGGCTCAAGTGAGCTAAAAATAAACTTCTAGCAGTTCATATTAACTGGGTAATAATAGTCAACAGCAAAAAGCAGTATCCAGCTATGATGAAAACAGGAAGCACATTACACAATCTGCCCTTTCCAGATAGGTATGAATTCTTAAAGGCTTAACTAAAATAATAATCCCTCAAAGTTTTTAATAAAAGCAGAGAGTTGCCTATTGTTCATAGCTGAGTGGAGACGAAAAACATGCACCCCAGTACATTGTGAAAGATCTGCTGTGTCCTGGGAAACAACACTATTTCCATGTAGTTCTTGATAGCCCTGATTTCAATTTTAAGTCACTATGGATTTGATCCTGCAAAGGGCTGAGCATCTGAGCCTTACCCAGCAAAGCTGCATGGTGCTGTTAAGCCTGGGAGGGTTGTGAGATAGAAACCCAGAAGGTGACCCTGATTCACTGGGGTGAGAAGAGAGTCCTGGGCTCTTGTCAAACATTGATACTGAAGATATCTGTGCTCCAGCATCTTCCAGGAAACCATGTTCCCTCTCTGAGGCAGTCGCATCCTCTTCACCTTTTCTTGGCAGGTAGAGAAGGCAGCAGGGTCCTTTCCTTAGAAGTGAAGAGTGAAGCACTAGCTAGATCTAGACCACCCCAAGAGAGGTTTTGGTACAGACATACTACTTATTTTATTTCTGTGGTCAGGCAGGTAAAAGAAAGAACCCCCCTGCTGCCAACAAAAGGTATCTACAAACGATCTGTGTTTCCTCAGGACCTCTTTCTGCTTGTGAGGTTGTAAAAAGCAGTGGAAAGTAGTCATGTCCAGAACCAAATATCTGATGTATTCAGGTTCCTGTTGTCTTAAGTCTGACACTGTTTTGAGCACCTAAGTATAGTGTTTTGGATGCAGAACCATCTTGTTTGCATTTTTGGGGGTTAACACTTTCTCTGTTAATGGGACAAATTACAGCATCTTAAACACGAAGTGTTTCAGAAGTTGTCAGAGACTGAAATGTTATAGTTTATGACTTAAACATTTTCATGAAGACTTTAGCCTATTACAGCAAAAGCTGAATTGCAAAAGCTGCAGAGAAGATCACTTTGCCCTGGATAGGCCTCCTGACTGAGGCCTTACACTGCTCGCTGTTGAAGATAAGATAAAGTAACAACTCAGGGCTGGGGAAAAAGGATACATTCACAGAGAACAAGCCTAACACCTTCGCAGTGGAGACCACAGCCCCAGGGCTATCAGCTGCTAAGCTTTGCACAGACCCTCTCACCAAAGGTTGTGGGGAAGAGTGGCTTTGGGTGTGTGCTGGAAAAGCTTCTGGTCAGAGGCACAATTAGCACCCACCCTCTGCTGTGCAGAGCCCAGCTGAGGGGCCCTTCACCCGGGGGAAAGCTTATCCACAGCAGAAGGGGTGACATGGCCCAGCAAAGGGCCCCCCTCAAAGGGGTCCCCAGACCCTGCACCAGAGCACCAGAGATGATGCAACAGACCGTCGGTGTTGCAAGGGACAGTGTCAAGCTGGCCCCTGCAAGGGAGGCACGTGGGCGTTCCCACCTGCCCAAAGAGAATATTAATCCACGGGATTCTATACCCTTCAGCGTGGCGCGGCAGTGGGGGACCCTCACCACCAAGAAGATCAGATGGAGGGGAGCAACGAGACGTCTTTGAGACCCTCGAAAGGGCGATATGCCTGCACCTAACCCCTGTCACCTCTCCCTGTCCCCCCCCCTTCTCTATTTCTTCCTTTCCTTCTTTTCTCTTTCTTTCTTTCTCTTTGCCTCTTTTACTACTAAATAAAATATATCAGGTTTTTTTTTGGCACCAACACCTAACCTCGTTTGGTTTTAATCACATTTTTTGGGTATATTTTGAACCTTCAAAGTTTCTTCTGTTTTATACACACAGACTTTGTTTTATTTGATCTTCTGGTTTTAAACTAGATTGTAAAAGAAGTGCCCCTTGCTTGGGTCAGGACCCAGCCAGACTGCAGAAACAGAGGGTGTTGCTTGCCCAAGAAGGGCATTCCTCAGCCTAGCTATGACCTTTTTCTGTCCTGGAGCACTGGCTGATCCCTGCTGCCCTTTTGCCACTGTTGTCCCTGCACCACTGGGATGCCTCCTCAGGAAGGCTCTTACCCACCTTTCAGGAGACCACCCTTCCACATTGTGGCTCTGTCTCTGTAATAGGCCTGTGAAAGAAGTCTGTGTGTACCTGGTAAACATGATACAACACAGCTTTCTCTCACCCTGTGTGTTCAGGGTGCCTTTGCATGACAAAATCATGTCACTGTGTATTTCTCCTGCTGAACAAAAGCCTGTTAGACTTCTAGGTTTGCTCTGATTTGGGTGTTTTTTATTTAATGCTGCCCATTTGATAAATCGACCTCTGAAATAAGGATGTTGGAAAGTCAGAATTGTCTATTTCCACCGGGCAGGATGGAATGCAGCCATATTATTAAATAATGACAATGTTGATTTACTGTTATCAAATTCTTCATAGAAGCTAAATACATTAAACAGTCCGTGCAGATAATACTGGTATAAACCCAGACCTGTGGATGAACTATTGCCATTATGATCTTATTCTTATCATACAACTTTGGTACCTTGGTACACTGGAAAAAAATGGTACTTTGTGTATTCATTAAATGATTGTATGGTCTGCAAATGGTCCTTATCATATTTCAGAAGTACATAGCCGAAATGAATCTTGTGATATACAACAGCAGAAAGCTTCTTTGTAAACTACAGATAAGGTTTCCTGTGGAATCTCCTCAGGTTTAAAAATTGGAAGCCGCGTCATTGCCTACCTAATTTGTTTATGTTTAGTTCATGGATTACAATAAGTGCTTCCATTTTTAACCATGTCTTGCTCCAGAGTATTTCTTTTTGCTGCTTATTGTGGTTTGGCCCTGGCTAGATGCCAAGTGCCCAACAAGAAGGGAGAGAGAAATAAAGCCCAAGAGAAATAAGGGGTGATGCACAATACAACTGTATTACAGTAGGGCTCACTAACCCCTGACTGATGCCCAGTCTGTCCCTGCCAGTGATTGATGCCTCCCAGCTGACTCCCCCTAGTTTATAGCCCTTTGGCTAGTTTGGATCAGCAGTCCTGGCTGTGCTCCCCTCCAGCTTCTTGTGCACCTGCTCACTGACAAAGCATGGGACACTGAAAAGTCCCTGATTTAGGGTAAGCAGGATGGGTTGAGGTAACAACAAATCTGACTAGAATGTGCTAGAACAAGTTTGTTATATTAATTTAATGGTCACTGGTCACAATGTTGATTCATTTTATCTTAAAGCTGGTCTGCTTGTTCTTGAAGTTGCATTATGTGATGCCTTAGTTGCAGTACGTGTTCCCCACGGTGCTGTTTGTCACCCGTGGGAACTGGGCCAAGGTTACCATGTTGTACTTTGTAACTCTTTTTATGACATGGTAGAATTGCTGGCTCTGAAAAGAATCTGGTATTTGTGCTCTGTCTTGCCATCATCTCCATACTTCGGGAGAATCTATCAGAAACTTAATAATTGTACCTTTTACCTTTCCTTTTTTGGAGACTCAGTCTGTGGTGGAGATACCTCCCTTCATCCTCCCTTTCTCTTCCAGGCTAATTACAACAGCTCCTGGGAATTTTTAATATATTTGGGATGTTGAAACCAGCATGTTTGTATTGCTGTGTTGTCCTGAGTGGGTTCCAGGTCTTGTTTAAGAATAAACAACTATTTAAGAATACCAGCCAGTGGTCTGCCCCGAGGCCAGACAGTTATGAGTGGCAGGGTGTGTGGCATAGTATGGGCAAGTGCCAAAGACTTCCAGCATTTCGGAACTTCATCCCTGAACAAGTGCAGAATTTGAAAAAGTTAGTAAAATATTTGAAATAGGTGTGTTGTCACCCTGGCAATTTCAGAGAGACAAAAATCACTGCAAAGTGCTGGGCCACAGCTGAGACCTTCCAAGCCGTGTTCGGCCATATTTGTTACCCGCAAGGGAAGAAAAAGATCTCTGGATCAGACAACAGAACAACAGTCTGCTCCAGCCCCTGCGACAGGCACTGCAGCTGAACCAGAGAACCAGCCTGTGCCCCTATACACCAGAAGAAATGGAGCCATCGTTTTTAGTAAAGGAGGACTAAGCAGAGCCACCACAAGAACATGAGGAAGAGGCAGAAAAGGAGGTAACCACTCAATCCCTATCCCTGAGTGAGCTGCAGGATATGCAAAAAATTTTAGCTGTCGATCAGATGAGCACATCTGGCTGCTCTGGTGGTGCGGTGATGTGGTTAGTAACCTGCAAGTAGGAGGAAAACCAAACAGGTGGGATCATTTTCTAGGGAAGGGGGCATTGGTATGGCACTTGGAAAAGGGATGCAAGTCCTCAGCCTCTGGAGGCAACTCCTGTCAAGGGTGAAGGAAAAGTATCACTTCAAGGAAGATATGTACATCACTCAGGAGAATGGACTACCATGGAGAGAAGTATCCAGGATCTGAGGGAATTAGCCATGCTAGAGATGATTTATTATAACCCAAACAATGTGCAGCCACCCACAGATCCAGCAGAAGTCCAAATCACATGTCCCCTGGGGCAGACTCTGTGTGTATATAGCAAAAGACAGGAAAAGTGATGGTGTATTAAAAAGTGTGGGACTTGGGCATGACATAAATGGAATAGAATAAGGGGTGGGTACTGTCCTGGTTTCAGCTGAGATAAGGGTAATTTTCTTCCTAGTACCTGGTACAGTGCTGTATTTTGGAATTAGTATGACAATAATGTTGATAACACGATGATGTTTTAGTTGTTGCTAAGAAGTGCTTACCCGAAGTCAAGGAGTTTTCAGTTTCTCGTGCTCTGCCAACAAGGAGGTGCACAAGAAGCCTGAAGGGAACATGGCCAGGACAGTGCTATTTAGCCTAAGAGTGTATGGGGATACAGCTGCTGAAAGTTTATTTGGAGGAGCTTTTTTGAGTCCTGAGGATGCTGGGACGTGACTGGCAAAAGAACTTAACTTTACTAGGGCTCCTTACCTTCATTTTACCTTCTTGTGAAAGACTCCCTCTTAAAATTGTGGTGGGGTTTTGAAGGCTTGGAGAGTTCTCCACCATCTGCCTTCAAAAATCCATAATTAAGCTGCGAAGACTTAAGGACTGACACTAAGATGGCACAATCTCAGTGGTTTTGACAGATAAAGATGGAGAAATGCCAAATTATGAGAACTGTGGGTGAGGTCCTGTCTCTGAAGAACTGTTTTATTGTCTCCTGCTGACAGAATACTGGGGAGAGAAAGGGGCAAGGAGACCTTTCTGGCTGTAGTTGCTTGTCCTTTGCAGAGTGCCTGCTAGAAGTGCTGCTGCTGTGGATTGTGGCATCAAAAAATGCCCCTCAGCTGCTGCTTGGAGGGAATGGGCAACGAAAGAAAGGTAAGTGCCTAAAGAAAGGCATGGGACAAGGAAAGAGCACATCTGGAAGAAGAGACCTAGAAATGAAGTTGTAACTGCAAATGACAGTGACAGAATTTTAACATGTTAAGGTAGAGGTGAAGAAGTACTTATTATTTTCCAAGATAATTTTTGAAAGGATTGAAGCAATTATTTATACAGTTTTCTGTATACTGTCTATATACACTCCTTGCTATACTTTACATCCCCCCCATTCTTAAAATAATGCAATCTGAAATATCAAAAAAGATAGAAAAATTTTTAATAAAATGGCAGTTTAATGGAAAAATTATCAACTTTGTTTGAAATTTTTTTTCTAAAATTGCTGATCAAAACCCCCTGAAACTTCTTACTGTATTCCATGGTTTTGCCTACTGGAGTGCAGGATCTTTCCCAAATTATTGTCAATGCTAGTGTTTATCTAATCTACTATTTTGCCTAGTAATTGAGTTTCAGAGACCAGTTAAAGGTTTTTCCTACTGTTGAACTTCAATGTTCATAACTTAATTTTTCCTTGCCATTTGTGCAACACTCTCTTGTATCTCTCTAAATGATTCTGCTTACGAACCAGCATACAGTTTGCACATTTTAAATATTTGTTGTAGATGTAATTGTAATTTGATGTCATTTAATCAACACTATACATGTATTTTCTTTTAGTTTAGTCTCCCTTAATTATTTTTGCAGCTTTTCTTTGAACTTAATCCAATTTGTCTATGCTTTTCTGGTAATTAGGTGCTGATAGCAGACGAGCATTTGGACAAATTCCACCTGATATGTGAAGAATCATCTGCTTTTATTTCTTCAGACCTGTGTCTTACTAGCTCTCGTTAGTGCCCCAAATTCTCCTGTTTGGAAAAAAAACCAGTGACCACTTGATTTCTAGCCACCTTCCCACAGGTAGTGTGTTCATTTTGCATTTTGTAACCCCTTCATGGTTCATTTATTTTTACTTCCCAAATTACCTGCCTTGTTATTTTTGTGTAGGAAATAAGTTAGGTTTGTTCTGCTTGTGGTTTCCGGAGCAGTGTGGTTTTCTTTCCTCAGCCATAGAGCTGTCTCTTGTTTTTCTCTACACTTCTACTATTTATTTAGCTATAGATTCATTACCTAACAACTTTGGCGGATGTTGATGCTTGACCTTTATGTATGATTATGCACACAGTTGACCTGTTAAAATAATGTTAGTGTGTCAAAGTGAAGATCTTAAAGGAAAAACAGTTACAGTTGCCTGAGTGATACTAATTTTGAGACTTCCCTCCCTTGTATGGTGATTACACTTCTTTTCTTTTTTTTCTTTTACATAGGATTCTGTCTCACTAAATGCAAGAATGGATAACACCAAGCAACAAAAAAACTTCCACATCTCTTCCTCAGCCTTTAGCTGTATCATCCTTATTTTAAAAACAAGGAAAATATGTGAGAAAGGACTTTTTATGACATAAAAGACTTTCTCTGACAATTAGGATAATGTCTGTCAGTGTGGAAATTCTAGCACTGCTCTGGTCTTCAGAGCTGGCCATGAGCATGCCTAAGAATGCACACTTCAGAAAGTGTGTGGTCACATCACACCCCTGAAAGTCAGCACTTCAAGCAAGACACACCCAAACTGAGGACTGCAAAATATTTGTGTCTTGAAGGCAGGGAGGGAAATCTGGAAATTTCTGTGAAGTCTGTGGAAGAGTCAGGCATGGGCGTGAGTTCACCTGCCTGAATTTCTGCTTCTTAAACTTTACATCTGCTCTCACCCTGAAGTCCCTCTGCCAGCCTCCTGTAATGCATGAAGCCATGTAGAAAATGAGGCAGGGACAGAATCAAGACTATTGGTTGCCCCAGTCTGTGTGTACATACCCTTCTTTCTGTGGGCTGTGTCAGACCCAGGGGAATATGAGAAAAATTAGGATTTGAATGTGTAATTTAAACCTGATTGTTCTCCTTGTGGATGGTGGACATTATTCTTGCTTAGGCAAGAGTCTTAATTCTGGAATTGTAAAGCCTTGAGTGCTAGGTCCTGAAAAATTATTCTTCAAATGTTAGTTTAGGGAAAGAAGGAAGAAAACAAACAAAATTCGTCAGTTCATTAGAAGATGGAAATTTGGCTTCTTCTCGTTGTTTATATGTTTAATTCTAACACTGGTTTCTGGAAATCTTTTTAGTCAAACAAAGGTTAATATCTTCAGAATCTATCTACTACTCTTTGTAGACCAAGCAGGGGAAGATGATTCAGCCTGTAACACACTGAAACCCTGTTATGCACTATACAAACCCTGATATGCACTATACAAACCCAGAAACTTTTGTTGGATTGATTCTAAGGATCATCCTGAGGTTGTTTACAAAACCACCTGCAACCAGGTCTCTGTTGGCAATGAGCCTGCAAGTGAGGCTTGAGGTGAGGCCAGCTTGTGCCATGCATGATGTGCAGATCTCTCTGTCATGATGCGTGTGTACAGCTGTCATGTTGGACTGGCAGCATGTGACTTTCTTTTTCTTTCTTTCTTTCTTTCTTTCTTTCTTTCTTTCTTTCTTTCTTTCTTTCTTTCTTTCTTTCTTTCTTTCTTTCTTTCTTTCTTTCTTTCTTTCTTTCTTTCTTTCTTTCTTTCTTTCTTTCTTTCTTTCTTTCTTTCTTTCTTTCTTTCTTTCTTTCTTTCTTTCTTTCTTTCTTTCTTTCTTTCTTTCTNCCTTCCTTCCTTCCTTCCTTCCTTCCTTCCTTCTCCTTAATACATTTTTGCCACTTCAAAAGATTACCCCACCCCTTCTGCTTCTTATCAGGTTGAACATTTATTGTGAGTTGGACAATGTTACGATGTGAGATACATTTTGTTATTTTCTTTTCTCCCACCAGATGCTGTATTTCTCATGCTGCCATTCTGTGATGCTCAGATCATGCTCAGTCTGTGCACGACTTTGCATGTGCTTGCACATTTTTACAGCTCCCCCTTGCCTGTAAACCAGTGCCTGCTAAGTGCTGCATCCCCTCTTGCCGGCCTTCCCCGAGTGCCTGTAGAGCTGTGTCCAAACTGCTGGAAGGAAATGTGCTGCAAGAGGAGCAGGGAAGGGCAAAACTAGTGAGCAGGTGAGTATCAGCCAGGGCAACAATCAAGGAGACAGTCTATGTAAATCATGTAGTTGGTTTTTTTCAATATTTTTTCAAAAAAAGCAGACACCATAGTATCAGAATGGACAAATTGGTAGATGAAACCTGTATCACTTCCATGTACAGAGTAATTCCCTCAGGTGGTAGGGATTTCCTTCATCTCACATAATAGCCAATTGTGTACAATTGTATACTGTATAATATTTTATCAAATGTGAGACAAGGGCCTAAAGCTTTACTCTCAATGAAAGATTATAAAGGTTCTGGGCAAAGGGAGAAAAATTAGCAGGTGATTTCAAAGCGTTTAGAAATCAGATGCTGAGGACTGGTCTCACAGGGTAGTTTGACAAAGAAACAAAACCTGCAACTACAACAGACTATCATAAGCGTTCTGTGTCATCATTTAAAGTGAAATAATTTAAGGAAGTATCTGAGAAAGATTGTTCCTTCCAGATTGTAGCCATAGAAGGATGCCAGGACAACTGAGGAAATTTTGTATTCAATGAGGTTTGTAAAAACAAAGAAACAAACACGACCCTCTCTCTATTTTGTGAAATTTTCATTAACAAGTAATTGTGAACACTGGGGGTTTCTGCAGATTTTTTTTAGCAATGTAGATTTTGGCCATCCTTAATAGTTCCACTAACATGTTTATTTGTTCATTGCTCATGGTTCTGCTACGACGAAAGAACTTCTTTTGGCATCCAGTAATATTTTTGCTTTGATCCTGTAACCAAATGATGCTAGCCACAAAATTCTTTTAATTTTGTCATTATTTCACACGGTATACTTAATCATTTTGGTTTTGGCACACACAGCATGGAAACTTAACCCAAATAACTAGTAATGTCTTTGCAATAATGTCAAGCAGTATTTGGCAGTTATTTCACTGTATGTTTTAGGAAGGTGTTTGACACTGACCTGATTTCAATTGGGAACAATTGTGAGTTTATGAAACCAAGGATGGAAATATAAACTAAACAGCTGGTCATCTCCAGCAGGAACACAGCAATTACACTCTTCCAGTAATGTTTAGTTTCAACTGGAAATCAATACACAACAATTAAGGGGTGAATAGGAGGCCAAGTAATTCCTACTAAAGAGGCTAAGAAGGTGGCTAGGCAAAACTTTGTTTTGACCTTTCTATTTTGTCTTAATTCTGTTTCATGTTAGAGTACTTTAAAATCCAGTACTACTGGATTTTACAGTATCCTTGAAATCATTCAGCCTGCTGTAGAATAATTAAAAGAATGTTGATTGATGTGTGTTGCTGTATTGGAAGCCACTGATATACTGTTTGTACAAAGAGTGTTGCAAAGGGAGTTGTATACAAACCTTGAGCTTTATATCTCACAACGAATTTTTAAAATCAATTTTTGTCTTGCTAAATGAAGAAAAGAGAGATTATTCCAAAACACAGGCATCCTATAAGTACAGGTGAGTCTAATAAGTAGAGTAAGAAACCAATACATTGTTTTGGAAATAATAGTGGCTACTACCTGACTGAGGGCACAATCTAGGATAAGAAAATGATGAAGTAATACAATATCAGTCTTGGTAGGAGTTCTGTAATGGTTAATATTATTGACATGTAAGAGGAAATTTTGGGACAGAATCACTTAAAGATATTTGATAAGGAGCAATGATAGTTTAGGGGTTTTAGTCTGGTTATATTGGATTTAAAATCTCAAATTCTTATTTAATTTTAGGACTAGTTTACATGTCTTCATCAGTTTTAAGACCCAGGTAACATTATGCATTTTTTATAACTTAAACATAGAACTGAAAAGATTGATAATATCAGCATCAGCTAGGTGATGGGTTTTGAGTCATGAGTGTGGTGGTAGAAGATGGTATTATTGTTATTGTTATCCCCATCATCATTGCCATCATCCTGATAATTTCAGACTTTCACAAGATCTCAAATCAAACTTGTTTAATCTGGATTTAGGTGATAATACTTTCTGCCAACTCCCAATGATTAAGCATAGTGGGAATAGGTTCATAAACTACATCTCAGTCACATTTTCCCATGGATACTTGAAGTTTTATTTCACATTGGATAGTCCCAAATCTGCCAAGATATAAGAATCGTTAGGTAATTTTCTGTTTCCCATTGAATTCTGTGATAACCTGAGAAGAAATTGCCTGGACTGTGTTCTTTTCAAATCACTAAAACTCAGAGGCAGAGTGGCAGTTCCACAAATAAATTTGCAGCTTCAACATAAAAGAAGCTTTCAGAAATATCTGAAAAACCATTTGCCAGAGATGAAGTATTAGATGGTAGAAGTGCTGTTTTGATTTTGCAGACAAGTCCAGGTCTGCTCCAGATGCAAGAAGAGTTCAATTTTAACAGGATAGTTCCAACCATGAAACCAAACACTGTATATGAATTATTGGTTAGTTTAAGATAACATATGCAATAAACCTTTATGTCTGTCCAGACATATTTAAAATTAATTACAAATAGCTGTTATTAAAGTTTTCTGAAAGAATGGTCATTTCTGATTTGCACTGTAGAGGAAAATGCTATCATATTACCCAATAAAACCCTTACCAACCATAATTACTGCTGATTGCCCTAACCTCTCCTTTTGCTTGGCAAAAAGAAACATGGACTGTTGTTCCTGTTTCTCTTTCCCTTGCTCCTGAATCTCCACAGGAATGTCTGGCTGAGGTGGCTACATGACATTTTGGTATAAACAGCACCACATTTTCTCCCACCAAATCCAGATAGTTCATACATGCTGGGGAAATGTTGCTCTCACCGGTTTTTGGGATACCATTCTCGGACTCCTACCAGCCACAGACATTAGGGAAGTGGGAAGAACTTGAACTGTCATTCTCAACAAGTGCAGATATTTATTGGGGAAACCCCCTCAGCATGTTGATTTTCTGGCTTGCAATGTGAAAGACAGTACTTTTACTTTGACATTTAACTCAACAGTCCAAAATTGGAGCTTCTGTTTTCTAATAGATGAATCCTAAAAAGGAATTATGAAGAAGTTAAAATGTATTGTAATTTTTCTCCAAGCATTCATTGTACGCAGGAGAGATTGATAAACAATTTTCACTAATAATCTGAATCACATAATGTATGTTATAATGAATTCTTAAAAAATTATTTGGTAGTTTTTATTCATAACTGCCTTTCTTTGGCATAAAAAAGCACTTTTGACATATACTTAAGGCCAACTCAGTCTTGCCTTTTCCTTAGCTCAAAAACTTGCCTTTGAATGTGGAGAAAATGCAATAGGTGGAAACTTCCTAGAACTGCAAATTACTTTACAATAGCTAAAATTGCTTCAGGAAAGTCTACTGGTTATTATTTAAATTGCAGACACTGAATCTCACTGGTGAAGGGACAAGGGAACACATGCATTGCTGGAAGAAAGGAGGCTCTGTAAGGAATTTTGTATTTAAATATTTACTTAAATACTTACAGTTTTGAATGTTTTAATTTCCATATTACAGAAACACATTAATTATGGTAAAATACAGTAAGAGGGCTAAAACCAATCTACTTTCCCTAATTCTGAAGAGCAGTAATTGGTGGACTTGGTGGACTGTCTTGGTAGACTTTTGCTTTCTTCAGAGTCTCTCAGAGGATGTTGCAGTTGCCAAATGTGGGAATTGCTCATAGCAGAACTGATAAAGGAAATTATTTATGAATCAAAGGCATTGCTGGACAGTGTCAACAAATGGTCTGTCACTTTTGTAAGACCCATTTTACATGACTGTTTTGAGTTCTTAAATGGGACTTTGCCACAAAAAAACTTTTCAGATAGTCTTTTGCAAAACGGTGAATATCCTTCTCCATTTTCTCCTCAAATTTTCTAGGATTGTTTTGTTTCCTCCTTCACGCTTTGTAAGTCTCAGGGTGGTGAATGCAATATTCAGCTATTCTGACATCCAAACATTTTGAACAGTATGTTTGTGCTCAGAAAGTCTTATTTTTAAGTGTTGTGTTCTTTTATTGATACCGTGTTTAATATAGTCCTACCAATTCAAATTCAAGTTGATGAACATTCCAAAAATATTTGCACAGAAACACTTCCATTTTTATCCTGTCCTGGTGAAGAAATCCTTGCATTAAGCAAATCTATTTTCTTTCAACCCTCCTCCAGTCTGCTGAAAGTCAATGGGCTGATGATGTTGCAGCAACTGCTGTTCTTGCTGCCAGGCTGAGGAAGTGTCTGTCTACAAAAGCCCTCTCCTGTCTACAGTCGCGTGCATGTGCTGCCGTCTTCCTTTCTCCCTGAGCCGAGAGATCAGAAACTTCTTCAGAAACCAGATCCATGTTGGTCGCTTGGCAGTCTCTAAAAATGCCCAGTGCTGAGATGCATTCAGGCTCTGTTCAGACTGATGGCTTGGGTGTTGTGGCTCAGAAAACTTGCAGCAGGAAGTTTTTGAATGTATTTGGTAATCCAGTCAGAGCTTGAAGCTTGGGGTGTGGAATTTAATAGTTGCTGTCCTAATTAAAATTGCTGCATCAAAAAACTCCTTGGGAGCAACCGTAGTTGTCTGATGAATGCTGAAATGAGGTGCTTCCTTTTTGAAAATTCTGTCATGCAATACCTGAAATAAAAGCCTCTAGTCAAAAAGCATGTATTACAGATACTTTTAATTGGGCTCAGTTAAAAAAAAAAGAAATTACTACATTTTGAATGTAAAGATTTGGAAAAACCAAGATAAATTCCTAAATGAGGTAGATTGCTTCCCCGAAGGGACTGCCTGCATTGTGTTAGTTTCACTGTGGTAACTTTTAAGTGTTATTTTTATGTGCTACTCAAAGTATTTTATAAGCTCTTTTCCCCAGCCTATTTCAATAGAAGGATCAGTTGTCTGGAAAGGTACAAGTGATCTTCTTTTTTCAGTACTTTCGATAGGTATTTATCATAACTCTAGGCTCTGGTACCAGTTCTAAAGAGTGGAAAGGAAACATGCCATTGCTAAATAAGAGGTGTTAAAAACCAAAGCAATTAGCTGTGAGCATTAGGCATCCAATTCAGCTTTTTTATATACATACTTTATATAATCTTCAAGAACAGTTCTTCTTAGATGTGAAATTGCTGTTATAATACTTGTCTGCGATGTGTAAGTTTGACAGACAGAAGAACTAAAAATGTCCCTTGTGTTGTGTGAAAACACTTGGAAAGATGTGCACTTGCAAAACAATTGCTTCTTTGTTTCTTGCAAACTTCAGTAAACTTGAAATTTCCCAAATGTCAAATAACTAAATTATTTACTACTTAGAATTCATAGTCTCCTTGCTTTCTTATGCTGGTTTTTTTTGGTTTGTTTTTGTGGGTTTTTTTTTACATTTCAAGAAATGTTGTATCAGCTGACAATTATTAATGGATAGTTTGGAAGTATTTATACAAGAGTACCTGGGTTCCATGGTCTAGTAGTGATAATCAGAAAGATGGCTCTTGTGGTCAGGGATAGAGAAATGTTATAGAGAAATGAATTTGTTCTTGCTAAATAATGGGATTTTACAACACAAACAAGATGCTGAAGTTTATAGAAAATTCTTCTATCTGCCAAGAGGTTTGAGATTTCATGAGATTTTAAAATTTTTTTTAATAACCAAACAAATTCTGGAATCACACCGCGGTAAAAATTGTAATTACTTTTATGGCATTCAAACCTCTGTAGTAATTCTAGTTGAATGGACTGCTTAGAAGAAGTTGCTTTTTAAGCTATTTCAAGGTTTTTGGAAGAGACTTATGCTGTGGCATTGTCTGTCCATCTGCCATTTTGACACTACTATCTTTCCTTCAAGTCGTGTGAAAAATTAGGGGCTGCATGGAGGAAAGAGACTCAGATTTGTGTGCTGCTGAGGAAAGGGTAGGCAGAAAGCAAACACTCCGTATTTTACTAGGCAGCAATGGGCAAAGCCTAACTTTGGACTATCCACATTGCATATGCTCTCTTGCTTCATTTATGGGTTGAAGGGGACGATTTTTCATTAGTTCTACTGCTCGCAGAAGAGCTCATTTGACTGGCATTGCATAGCTACCTCAGCTCCAAAAGACAGGATTTTCAAAACCAATATCATATGCTTTATTAAACTCAAGTCTTAAGTAAGGCTGTATATAATCATTTTAATTTCTGAGGCTTCACAAGTAATCCTACTTAAATATATAGAGACGATTGATCATAAGTTGTTAGAGCCATTTTTCTTTATTATCACTTGCTGAGGCTTCAAAGTACGCACTTCAAAGTGCTTAAAAGCCAAATATGGTTTTTTTCTTGCCACAGCATCCAGTAACCTAATAAAAGACAGATTATACTGATTTACTGTGAAGTACGAGGGATAACTAAAATATTAGGGTTGTTTTTACATGTTTGCCCCATAGGTTTGTGAGTTATTCCAGTACTACAGGCAATGTAGATAATTTTGTATTACAGGTACAGAACATTCATGTTTTTTAAAAATAATATTTGACTTTAGTATGACAAAGGGCATGAAAGAAAGGGAGCTTTGCCTTCAGACTTGAAGCCACAGGGACACACGGCCATTTGTCATTTCTGCCAGAGGAATCCCTCTAAAGACAGCATCTCTGGAGAAGCACTGTCCTGCACGGCTTTTGGCAGGTGACCACGAGGATGCTGCCGTCAGAACGCAATGCTGTCTTGCAGGCAATCTGCAGGTGGCCACTCTGGTTGTGCCTGATGTGCCAGCAGGCTGCCTTAGGCCACTCTAAGCCCCTGGGTATCCTTGGATGCATGCCTGGTGTCCCCTTGCAGTTCTTCTGTGGGGAAGAGACTTCCCAAGGCATCCTTCAAAAGTCAGTCTAGACCTTTCCCTTGGCTTGCCAGCATGCTTTAGGTCACTACTGAGGCTACGGATTTCACACTTTGAGAGAGTTTTGGTGGCAAATCATTTTCCTTTAGGTGAGAATCTAGAGCCCATGGAGGGCTCTGAAAGGAAAAGCAGAGAAATTTCATTCTGTTTTAACCTGACAGTCAGTGTGATGGGTGCTGAGTGACTGGTGTGGCTGAAAGAGTTGGGCTGATGCACTTTGAACTCGCTGAAGCAAGTCAGGCATTAGTTAAAAACAGCAAAGCTGTTCTTGAGTGGCCAAACCTGGAAGCTACACTTATAAGAAAGAACTTCAATTAAATCCAATCAGGATGGGACAGAAAGGTTACCTTGTGACCGAAATGATAGGAAATTCTCTGCGATGTAGTATTCTGATTTCAGTAGCACAGCTGCATCATTTTGCACCCTTAAATTCTTTCTTGCTTCTTAGCCAGCATTAGAAATCACCCAGTTCTCTCAATTATGCTGGAGTCATGGAAATAATTATGGGATCTCAACACAACAAGAGTAAAAACATTGATTTAGGAAAGTCATCAGCAACCAAGGATAATGTAAGAATTGTGTCAGGCTAGACTGATAGTACATAAGGATAATCCTCACTGTATATATATATATATGTATGTATATATATTAAATATATGTAATATTTGGTTTGCTGAGATGACTTAGATCCACACTCTTCAAAATTCTTCACTATATATTACGATTTTGAATACATCTGTGAGATATTATTTCTGTTATTTCTTTTGTGGACCTTTTACATCGCAATGATCCTGGAAAAACAAAACGTCTCCTCCAGTCACGAAGGAAGGAATTGGTGGATGATGAAGACACCGTGCAGTCCAGCCTGTTTTTTAAAAAAAAAAAAAGATGCATAGGTAAGTTAAGTAATTGCTGATGCAGGTATCTGTGGCAAAATTTGGAATAAAGCTCAGGTATGAGTCTTGGTTCTCACTATCATTGGTATTATATACAGCACCTTTACAAGTCCACTGTATGATATTACTTATAAAACACAGTGGATAGAAATTTGGTGGTGTTTAATACTTCATCTCTAATACCCTGATGGTTTGGAAGGCCGTGTTAAGTTTTCTGGAGCAGATCTGCAGAACTGCATGGAAATACAATGTTTATGAACTAACGTGGTAGATGTTTTAGTGTGCCATCAGTATCTTCTGCTGCAATGTTTCTTCCTTGCTGTGTGACCTCACATGACTGCTAACTCTCCAGCATGTGACAAGTCCCACATGGATGGTCCACAAGATTCCAGGAGTGATTCAGTGCTCCAGAGAAGTTTGGGAACTTTGATTTATCCCGCAGATATAAGGGGACTATCAAAGTTTTCTACTGTTTTACTCTCCTGTAAATTGCTGACCATGTTTGTGGAAGAATAGGTTCACTGTCTTTTCGGCGCGATCAAATGCTTCTGCAGCTGGAGACAAGGCTAAAGGGAGGAGAAGAATGAAACAACAGTCCCCCTTTTTTCCCCCCTTTCTTTTAGCAGTGTAGTTTCATTCTCAATTCATTTTTCAACTTCATAAAGTGCTGGGATTGGATCTGTGAAAAATCGCCACAACTTTCTTTCTTTTCCTGCAAAGTTAAGACTGTATCCATGCTCAGAAGAATGCAAAACTTGAGGGCTTAGATATATCTCATGGTATTGTTGTCTGGTTTTATGATACTTCCTTCCCCCTGGTGATATTGAGAAATTTGTATTAAACTTCAGGAAATAATAAATGTTCTGTTGTATGTTTAACGGACTAGACATGTTAGTCTTTGTCTTGGCATGTTGCGGAGGGAATAATACGATGTTAACCATGGAAAACCAAAATATACTAATTTGTAGGCATTTGTACATCTTCAAACCAAGGGCACTGTAACAAGTAAGGCAAATAGCCTGGAACTCTGGACCAAAGCCCTACTTCAGAAAGTTCTTTCTTGCAAAGCCCTTTTCCTCTCGTACTTTCTGTTTTGTGCTGGTGGGCAGTCAGCAGTGTTTCAGCAGTCAGCAGTATTTCCTTGAACACACAGGTCTGAAAGGCCTCATATAGACTGGTTTTTTCATTGTCCTGGCAATGAATCTGTTTTATCAACATGGATTAGTGGATTAGTTTTGTGCTTGAAAACGATCAGTTTTATGCAGTGAGATACAAGTGGAAGTTAGGCTGAAGCTCAGTGATGGATGGTGTTTTGTTTTTACTCTGCTGCTGTGATGTGTTGGTCCCTTACAAAAAGAGAGTGATGGATTCAAGCAGAAACCTGTGAAGAAAGGGGCAAGTCACTCCTGGAGATCATTTTGAGGGTGTAGGAGGAGAAAAAAGCTTTTATACACATTGTTTGGGCAGAGGAGGGATGTCTGAGACCGAAAGCTGTCCGAGGAGCAGGGAAATGGCTAAGGAGAGCAGGGACCAAACACACAGCTAGGCCTAAGTGATTCTCAGCATCAGGGGGGCACTGCACAGAGTTGAGCTCCAACCTCAAGAAAATAGATTGTTAGGCTGCCAAAAAGCCTAAAAGAAAGGATGGACTTCAGGAGAATAAGATAATCAGAGGACCTTTTGTTGCAAACCGTTTTAAAATTTCACTTCTGTCTTACCTACTTATTTGATTTATATCCATTATAAAAATTCAAATCTTCGTGTTTGCTTTTTACTAGGATCTGGCTTTTCTGTTGAAAAGTCTTTCCATTTTTTTAGGAGTAAGGGAAGTTCTGCAAACTTTAAGCAGATCTGCCTCACAGTTCCTATCCAACTGGAAGTTTAGTCTTGGCTCATCTGAAAAGTGATTTTCAGAAACTGCATCTTTCATTTTTCTAGCCACATATAGACTACATCATGATAGTGCAGGTTTAATTTGGAGGCTTAATAATGGAATACAAAATTTTTGGGGTTTTTTTGTTGTTGTTGTTTGTTGTTGTTGTTCTTTGGATTTTTTGTTTGGTTGGTTTTTTTGTTTTGGTTTGGTTTTTTGGTCCTGTATTAGATATGCAGACTAGATGAGGACCACATGTCAGACTTCCTGAGAATAGTTCCCTTTTGGGGAAGATGACCATCTTTTCTGTCCCATAAAGGAGATTCCTTATTCCATTAGTTTGTTACATAAATCAAACATTTGCAGTGTGATGCTAAAACATATGCTGTTGATTAAATGTTTTCATTGTGGAACTTTTCCTGAAGAAATACTGGTACTATATAGAGCCATTCATATGTGACAAGAAATTTGAAACGTCCTCCCTTCCAAGATTTATCCACAAGTAATACTTCTTGGTAGAACTACAACATGTGTGTACATGATCATAATCTTTTTTCTTTCAGATGAGAAAAAAATTAAACAATTACGTTGGAAGGGATATATGCTTTCTTTCTGGCCACAGTCGCAAATTGGGAAAATTTCAATGTGTCTGCTAGCTATTCATTAACACAGCTTTGAAAGTGCAAACCATCTCTGTCTAGTGATTAATTAAAAAAGAAACAACGGACCTGTGTTAGGAATAATTACAAATGGGAAAAGTAGAGTGCATTAAAATGATTTGTCTTTTGAAAACATATAATAATTTATACTCATAAATCGAACACTGACTTTGCAGAAACACTGGTAGGTTCCTGATCCCCTTGCACAGCAAAGTATGCTGTACATAAGTTATTACTCAGATTAAAAAGAAAAATGCAATCATGTTTATAGTAACCTTTCTTTAATGGCCAAAAGATTTCCAGACTTCCAGGAGATATTTCACCAGCATTGAATATTTGGAACTACTGATGCATAGCTCCACAAAAATATTATCTGCGCTGTCAATTTAAGATAAATATGTTAACTGTGCAGTTGAAGGGATCTTGAAAAGTTTCCTCACGATCAGAAGTTAGTTTTCTACGTTAGGCGAAGATTGCTTAATTGCAATTTCTAATTTCTTTAAGGATGAGGATGATGGGAGTGATGCTTTCAATGACTAAATAACTACTTAAAAGGTTTTTTTAATGACACACTTAAAAATCATAACAACCTGCTCTTCTGTGTGCTGAAGTTAATGATGTCATACTTTCTCTGAAGGGTAATCTAGGAAAAGAATTGACAACTGATTCATGCATCACAGTCTAATTCTTAAATACACTTCACATCAGAGCAGAAAAAACACCAAGCATTTCATTCACCTTTCAAATAGCAGAATTTGTATGAAAGCCACAACAAACAAAATGGAATTTAAATGGAGCCAGTTGCTTCCTCTGGAAAAAGTATTATCCTTTCAGGAAATCACTGATGTTTGAGGCAGAATGAGCTTCCAAGTCTGAATAAGGAACCTTTGGCTGAAGAATTGGTTGGAGGGCAAGCATGTCAATAATACACCTGTAGCATGAGCCTTGTGTGAGGAAATTGTCTATGGCTCTATCTTTAAGCTCTTGTTCTCTCTATTTTTCTAATTTCATTGACTTTAATATGCCCTCTGCTGAATTGAGTGCACACTCTGGAGAATATTTTCCTTTTAAAAACAGATGTATGGAAATTTTAAAAATATTGCTTCTGTTAAGCCCAAGCTATATATTAATGTTACCTTGAGCTGCACAAGTGAATGGACGTGCAAATTTATNTATTTTTTAAAAAAAATATATAAAAGTAGTCACTTATAAAGGTATATATATATAAAGGTATTCACTAGTGGATTTCTCTCAATAAGTTTAATATGATAGTATACCAGTGAAGGCAACAGGAATGCTGAATGAGAGCAAATTGGAATGGAAGTAGTATATCCCTTCTCTATTATGTCTTCACTCATGAAAGATGATGAGCCAATTTCTGAGGCAATTAAAAGCTATGTTGTCAAGAATATGGCATCCCATATGGATCTCTGGTAACTGTACTGCAGGTCCGCCCTTTAATCATAACAAAACTCATCTTTTTAAGCTGCACCTTGTATATAGGTATCCATATTAAGTGGCAGTAGTTTCAAGCTTGTTGTATTACATTTTTGCTCTTT
Organism: Machaerirhynchus nigripectus; assembly: GCA_013397975.1. NCBI lineage: Eukaryota > Metazoa > Chordata > Aves > Passeriformes > Dicruridae > Machaerirhynchus > Machaerirhynchus nigripectus. The sequence continues at coordinate 311,646 of VZRQ01012393.1, read as the reverse complement.
ATAAAGCTTCTACTCATAAACAAATTACATTTATTTGTTCTGGTCTTGTCTTTGTTACATCAACATATGCAGAGGCTTCATTTAGGGGTACAGGGAAAACAACTGAATATATCTAGATAAACTTCATAGTTACATTTCTTAATTGATTGTTTGTTGGCTTATTTTGTGGGGATTCTTTTTCATAATCAGCTTCTAGAGCTGTGGTACTTAAATCCAACTTCTTTAGTCCAGTTAAGGCCTAGTCACTGCTGTCTAGACTGCAGTAATGATGTTGGTTATTTTCCTGTGATAACGCTATTGATAGGCCTCAAAACAGCACTGGCCCTTTTTTCAAATAGCTGATGTTTGCTGACTGTACATATAATGGACTATCAGCCATTGGATGTTGTCTTTTTTTTGCCATAATGGGAAACTGCATTAAAGCTAAAAATCATCCTGTAAGTAAAGGGAAGGCTTTAGGCATGAAGATATTTTTCAGCCCTACTTTGGGAAACTGTCATTCAAAGTCTCCGTATCAGGGTCGTGTCGCTCTAGGGAGCAACAGCTCCTGTTCTCAGTCCCTCAAGGCAAAAGGGTGAAGGCAGGAGCTGTGGTCTAATAAATTGCAGGCTGAGGGCAAATTCACCTCCCTCTGAAAACTGTGGTTTAATACTTTTTCAACAAATTGGACATTAGCCTGAACCTTACCGTATTATTTCTTGCTGTTTTACAAAAAGCCATCTTAGCTGAAACACCAAAAAGACCTATTTCTGGACACTAAGGGTTATGTATCTCTGTTACAAGTTGGACTGGTGTGATGTAGGGTCATAAGTGCCTTGTCTGGCACTTAAATGTCTGAGGAGGTAGTTCCAGAGGGCTATTTGGCCGGGCAAGAAGAATTTCTGCAGTAGCCCTCTATGGTGTCAACATGTTCATACTTTTCTTCAATTTGGAAATCTCCAAATCACTTTAGTCTGAACACTAGTCTTAAGATAAAGGCAGGAAAGTACAATTGAACAAAGCTGTCACTTTGGGGAAGCCATCTGGCATTGCTCATTGTCTTGGGGTCTTCGATGAGTATGTTTGCATGTGAATCACTTTCTCTTTTGTATAGTTTTGTTATTAATATTGTTGCTGTTAGTTTGTTCTCTGGTCTCATTGCTGTTTCCAGTAAATTGTTCTTATCTCAGCCTGTGATCTTCACCTTGTGCCTCCAATTCTCAACTCCATCCTGCTGCAGCAGATGGGGGAAGGGAAGGGGGAGTGAGAGGGTGGTGGGTGGTTTGGGAGAGTCTCAGTGGGGGCACTGAATTAGGGAGCACCATTCCTAAGCCATGACAGCTGCACAAAAAAACCTTTGCATGTGTATCTTTGGCTGGGAGACTTATCTTTCATTTACCTGTTACTGTTTTTTTTTCCCCCCATTAGTATTTGTGAGTTAATAAAGCAATAGACCACAATATATATGTATCTTGGATTGCAGTACTTGTTACAGCTAAGGAATCCACACAAAATCACATGAGAGGAAGAAAGGGACATGACCAGCTTTGAATGTGTGCTTCCCACACAACAGAAACCCACAAATATGTGCAATGGATGAGCAGCCAAATCAAGTGCTTTGTTGGTGATCGTATTGGCTTCATATAAGGTGCTCTGCTTGACTGGCACTCAAGAACTTTTGCTGTAAATTCTGCTAGGAGCCTGACTTTGTTTCAGACCTTCCAGGGTGCTTGGGACAGTAATCCTACAAAGAAGGAGATACCAGTGCCAGGGAATGGGACTGTTATGTCAGCCTGGACGTGAGCACGTAGGCTTGAGTTTGTCTCTCCCGGCTGGTGGGCACATCAGGCAGGGTGATAGAAATCAGTTCACTCTTCGTGACTCTGCCAATGTTCTTCTGGTGTTCCCTGACAAATCCCTTTGTCTTTCCCTGTAGCTTCAAAAAAGGAATATTTTTATCCTGGGGTAAAGTTTCACCTAGAAGAACCAGGAAGCTCATCGTAACAGTAAGGTTTGTGCTCGTGATGTTGCTATAAAAATTACCATAAGACTGTTGCAGTAAAAAGGTTCCTTGCCTCTAAACCATCCATTTCCTTTATGCTGGGCCTTTCCACAGTGGTTGATCACAGATTCAAGCCATTTCAAAACAGGACAGAACTGAGTGGCTTCCATTAAGATGCAATTCAGTCAGAGACTCAAGTGGATAGAAATGGTGCACAATGCAACTGTGTTTCTAAGAGTATTCTTTGTAGGATCATTTATTGCTATCAAGGAATCTCTAAAAATAGAAGATAATGCTATTTAAATCTGTTCTTATTGATGAGATTTATGCAAATATAAGATTGTGGGGGTTTTTTAAATTTTCTTTGGGTTTTTTTTTGTAAACTTGGTGTTGCTCCAGGGAGAGAAATTATGTTTAGCTGTCTTGGTAAGTAACTGACTAGGTCCTGGCCTGAATTCAGGCTAACAGGAGAGAGATTACTGGGCTTCAAATTAGAAATTCCTGAACATGATGCAATAAAGCAAGAAGCTGGCAAAAGCTGCAGCTGATACCATCAGGAATGGCAGAATCACCTGGATTAGAACAGCACTGAGGCCTATGGGAAGAACAGTAAGCAGGAGTGGTTGGTGTTTATGTGGGAGAGAATGAGAATGGTGAAATGAAGGAGAGTGAGAAGCAGAAAAGGGAATATAATAGGTAGCAAGCTGTGATTAGTGCTGTCTGGGGATACCTGTTGGGAAGTCTTGTACTTTATCAGTGTGGACTAAACTAGGGCAATAAACCAAGCTTGTCCTGACCGTAGCACATGCAACAAACCTGCTTGCCTGATGAGGAGGAACAGGGGGAGCAGCATGCTTTCCTTAGGCTGCCAGGGAACACCTGAGTCAGATCAGACATCAAGGTATGACTATGACTATGCCTGTGCCAGGCCTGAGGGGGCTGGCATCCTCCTAAAGACTTCCTGCCAACATCCACAGGTGCCAATGTAAACCTTGTGCAATGAAACCCAGTAGAGGCTTTTGAGCCTGTTTCGTCATGGTGCCGGTAGAATGAGCTTCAGGAGCTATGTGAGATAGTGGGAAGGATCTCTGATCACTACCTGCTCCTCAGTTTGGCTAAATATAATTCCCCAAAAACTAAGAAGGTTCATTAATGTGCCATGTTTGGAAAGCACTGGTTCATCAAAAGAGCTCTGCAAATACTACTGATAGGGGCGAGACTCAGAAAAATATGACTAGAAGAATCAGCTTTGTGTTGCTAGAATGAATCTATTGCTTTTTTTCTTTGACCTAGTTTAGTGTTAAGAGTGATCACAGAAGTCTTTGCAGGAATCAGTAGAGTAGATGCAAATAAAACCATTTGTAAACTGCAGCCCAGGCAATTTTAGCCATCCCTATGTTGTCCTGCCAGCAAGCCAAAAGGCACAGTTTGAAAGCCAATGGCCCCAACAAATAGAGCTGGTCTGGTGGGGGACAAGTACTAGAGAGGAAGCCTTTCACTTTGGGACACTCTCAATTATCACCAATAACTGTAAGAGATTTCTTCTCCAGCATTGTTTTGACTTTAGCTTTGTGAATGACCATGTCTTTTGGATGGGGAAGTGCCTATAATGGTAGCAGGTGTCCATAAACATGCCCTTGATACCTCCTGATGAACTATGCACCTGTCCAGATGGTCATTTTGAATAGCGAGATAAAACTGTCAGCTGTATATTAACTTGCCCTTGGAAAATCTCACTGCAAACATGGCACTTTTCACCTGTCTGGAAATGGTGGTAAAGATGGGGTGCAGCTGGTGAAGCTCCTGTTTGTCATGTGGGCAACACTGTCCTGGCAGACCCAAGCTAAACTTTTGTGGAGAAAGCTGGAGATTGTGGTGGCAGCAAGACAGAGTGAGGCAGAAACTGCTTTTGGAATCTAAAATAGTTAATATTGCCAGAGATATCTCTGCTCTGGTTTACTCAAAACTAGACAGCATAACAAGATTTTACAGTTTGAGATGGACCATTTGAAAATTAATTTATCCTCTGTGGATGGAGCAGAATGAATTTTTTCCCCTCCAAATGACCTAGTTTGCAGTTATCAGACAGCCCTGTCTGCAGTTACCTGTGGGTTCATAAATGCTATTTACAATCAAGTATTTACAGCCTTGTTGGCTAACAGAAACATTTTTCAAGACTTGGAAGATACTACTACTTGCCCGCACCCCCATTGACTATGCTTGCTGATATGCCTAGATGCATGGATAATGTATAAATTTTCATAATCTGGAATTCTGCCACCTCTGGCAAAAACTTGCTGGAATTAATTTTTTTAAAAATGCTTAATGTGACTTTTGATTTGTGTTTAGTTTTAACAAAGTTTGAAGCTTTCCCTCTCTGCAACATTTTTAAATCAATTATAGAACTTCTCAAAATTTCACTAAGTGAAAGAACTTGACAGTTTTGTGTAGGAATTCTCCCTCCTCCTGACTTGTTCTGTCACTGTTGTGACAGACTGTAATGGCTTGTAGGATGGTGGGAGGCAACTCGGAAGAGCAGTGAACTCGGGAATATTGTGCTTATCCTCTGTGAGCTCTCATATCATGTCCCAGTAGACTGATGGAATACTGCTTCTTGAGAGCAAACTTTTTCTCTTTTGGAGATCAGTGCATCCATAAGGCTCCATAGTGATTTGTGCAGGAGCAGGTCTTGCTGGCAAGAAGAGAGAGCTACAAACTGGTTTACACATTTCCATCTGAGAAGAATCCACTGGTCAACTGATGGGAGCAGTGCCAGAGAATATTTGGTGTTTGGGGGCTAACTGGTGGATTTAACTGTGGAGCTTTAAGGCATGGCTTGTTCCCCAGCTGTATGAGTTCCCAGGGATTATTGCTTCTTCTAGAAAAGGCAGCAAAGAAGGATTCACATCTGCTCCTTGGCTGTCCCAGGTCACTCTCTAGTATTTCAGCATAAAACCCACCTCTAAAACAATTTATAAAACTGTGTTGGGTAGTGGACTGACAGGCAGAGCCATGTACTCTACCACTGCCTGCTCTATCAAGGTAGCCATCTGTGGCAGGGAGGTGCAGAAAAGAGGCATTCGACAAGCTACAGTGATATTTTTGACTCTGCTAAATAAATCTTCCAGAGTTTGTCTGCCACTCATCTTGGAAGAGGTAGAATCAAGGGAGAGCCTAGTAGTGAGCAGGGGCCAGCTGGAAACCACTTCTGCCTTCTCCTGTACCACTGGCACACTTCAGAGTATGAATTTCCTAAAATAGATACAGGGTGTTCTTGAACATCCCTACCACACTGACCTGCATATTCTGAGAAACTTCTGCCAGAGTTTGGTTGGTGTTATGAAGCTCTTTTTTTCACTCTGGCTGTGCATACTGTTGTATCATAAATGCTTTTTTTTCCATGTGCATTAATTTTTGTAGGTGAGACTCTCACATCCCTTCTGATGAAGGACAATTGTTAGCTCCTAAATTTTGATGGTTAGTGATCGAAATATAAAAGGTTTGGGTCAAGGATTCTCTGAAGTTTAGAACAAACAATTCTGGCTGTCTTGTATTTGAATTGAATGTATGGATTATAAGAAAATTATCAGAGATAGAAAAAAAGGTGCATATAAATGGAGAAGCACAGGAAGAAAAAAGATTGCACCGCTGTGTAGCAATAAAATCTTGCTCTGTTCAGTGTCTTCCTCTGAAAATGTAAGGTAGGCCCATTTCCACTAACTCCTAACTATTTTATGTAAGACACTCCATGTTTATTCCTTATGGCTTTCTTTCCCACAACTCATTTATTGTGGCAGGGGTACGAGGCTGTTCCCAGGATCTCAGTAAGTTTGCATTAACAAACCTGTGATCCAGAAGAAAAGTCTTAGCTAGGGAAATGAGATATAGATGAGGGAGGCTTGAAAGACTACTGATAAAATGCCGAAGCATGGCCAGATTTTGCCTGCATGTGTGTGTGTGTGTGTATAAAGTACTGGGAAAACCTAGGATAGGAGTCCTCTACTTGCCATACAGTAAAGGAAAGGACAGCTTGAACTGTGGTTTCACTGTCACAGAGCATCCAAAATAACCTGAAGCATCAAGTGCTGGTCCTGTAAATTCCTTATCCCTCTCTGACAATACTCAGTGGTCCTTAGGATGGCCTCTGCTGGTGTCTGCAGGCATGTCCACTTAACCCTGATGTCTGAACCACAGTTTTCCAGGAACCTTCCTACCTTTAGGGTGGCTTCATGGGACTCGAGTGTAGTTGCATTTCCCAGAAGCAGTAGAGACCCTTCTCCGAGCGAATTGACTTCTATGGCCTACTCATGCTCACAGAAGCATAAAACTGCAAGGAAATGGCAGTTTTGATAAAAAAGCAGCAGGCTGGTGAGCACTGAGCGAAGAGGAGCTTGCTTAGGGCTGCAGAGCTGCCTTCAGCTGTGTAGGAAATAAAGTTAATTGTCATCTGGCCTAAGTTAAATGGATGACCTCACGAGCAACAGCATGTTTAATCACAAAGCCACTAGAAACATCTTGACATGAGATGGAATTGCTTTGTCAGAATTTGTTCTAAAGGGATTGGGAACAGAAGCAGTGAGGATAAAACATGCCATCAGTACAGAATAAACCTTGCTGTGTCTCTCTCCTTCCTCACTGGTTTGCTGAGGAACAGTGGAACAAAAGTGCTGCCATCTGAAAGGCACAACCTGCCTTCAAAATTTGGGTCAATCCCACAATAGAGAAATGGGGATCGTCACAAATACTTCATTGCAGAGCCCCACTTCACATCTGAGGTCCTGGGTGAGATTTTCAAAGTATATCTGAATGAATTACTCACCACTTGTGTGGTGGCTGGAGCTCTGAATTAATTGAAGAACCTAGTGATTATCTCCAGTGAAGAACAAAAAATGGGAGGGAAGGGAAGAGAAGGGAAGGAAAAAGGAAAGGAAAAAGGAAAGGGAAAGAAATACAATCTTCACAAATCTCTCAAAGAAACTATCGTTTTCTTTCTGTTATTGTTCTCTTGGAAGAACTGCTCTTGAGTGACTAAGTTAAATAACACAAGCAAAAGATGATGATTCATGCTGCTTTTTCTGATAGTTTCTAGTGTTCAAAAGCCAGTATCACAGCTGCAGCTTTGAATAAATGCGTGGGGAAAGGAATAAAATTATAGTAGGTATGTTAGCGTAATGTTCCCAATGTGCAGCCTGTGTATGTGATTACCTAATATTCCTTACCAGCTGTTTCTTAACATTAGTCATAGTGATCTAAAACAACCACCCTCTCTTCATTTATCTCAGTAAACATTGTTCTTTTTTGAAGAGGTAAGCTGTTTAGGAACAAAAGTTGTTCCCTCCTCCCCTTCAGCTTTTTCGTCTGCATGTCGTAATCATCTTGAATTGGAAACAGCTATAGCTGACCGTGTAAGTAATAAACAGGGAGGAAATATTTAAATATGGTAATAACTATATTTGAGTACCAGTATCATCAGTGTGTTTCCTGGTAGTGTCTAGAAAATGCAAGGCTCTGTTCTCATGCCAGGACAAAACTAAGATAAGAGGAGGAAATGTTTTAATTTTCTTGTTTAACACCACATTTCTGTCTTTCCAAATGGAATCAAGATATCCTCTGCAATTCAGTATTTATCTTCTCATTTGAAGCTGCTTGTACTGTGCAAACATTTTGGGTTTTTTTCAAATGTGCTTTGTCATAATTCATAACCTGTTCATGCTAGCACTTTCATTAAGTGTCTGCCCTACTTACTGATGGTGAGCAGTGCTTTATTCCTGCGAAACTCCCACGAAACTCAGTGGGACATATGTTTCCAAATACACCGGGACACATTCAGTGCAGAAAAGTGCTGCTTGGGGTGAAGAGGATCTGTTCAAGGTCTGTCTGAAGAGGAAATGACAGGAGTGCTTGTGAGACTGAGGAGAGGCAGCAAGTGGATCTCTTCACTCTGTGGCTTCAAGTACACTCTCTGGGCAGGGTGGTGACCTTCCGTGACAAGGCAAGCTGCAAACCAAAACCTCTCTGTAGCTGAAACCACAAGACTCGTTCCTTTCTCCAGAAGAAAGCCAGAGTCAAGACATGAAATGATAATGGGTCATAAGCTGATCATAAGCAACCTGGGCTGGACCATGTGATCTCTAAGAGAGCTTCTTTGTTTTTGTATTACGTCAGTGTAAGCAAGACTGGAATTTCGTCCAGCACTTAAAAGCAATCATTTCTCAATGATTTGTCTATGGAAAGTCTGTGTTCTAGTATGTGTATGGTACTGAAGTGAAAGCTGAAATTTCATACCTGATCTTGAGCACAGAACTCACTGACAGGGATTCTTTCTTGTCAGCTGTCAGCAACAAGAAAGATTTGTGCTCCTCTGCAAAAGTAAAGCATTCATAAAACAGAAAACTACTCTATCTGAAAAAGTTTATGAATAAGTATTTAGAAGAGGCTATTTAAAATCCTGGACAAAAAGAAACTCACAGGATTAAGCACTGTGGAGAAATAATGAAACAGGGCACATATGGAGGGAAAAAAATCCCTATTTGCAAGTTTGAAGGCTAGTAGAGATATCAAGGAAAAACTCAGAGAAGGGCTCAGCTGGTGCAAAATCAAGGTTGATTTCTGCATAAAACCCCACATTTTTTGATCTTTCTCCTTGCCTACTCAAGCAGTGTCTTCTTTTTCTTTCAGCACCATTTTCCTGATCAAACTGGTGGACAACACAGAAGAGGAGTCTTCTAATCTCAGATTATGCTTGCTCTTTTATTTTCTTTTTTTTTTTTTAAAAGAAAAATCAATGGCTAAGAGAAATTGAAGTAATTTTTTTCCAGTACTTGCTGCTGTGCAGTTGATAGTAAAAGCTCTTCATAGAAAGCAGTGTTGAAAATTCAGTCCCAGAAAATGAAGTGTGCCATTCATACACAGTGAAGAAGCCTTCAAAACTGGAGCCCATCGATCACATTCTGCCCTTAAAGTTGTTTAATACATGTAGAACATCAGCATGAAGCATGTACAGTCCTTGTTTCTCTTAGTACTTCCATTTATATGTTTGCTGCAGCACTAGGAAGAGATGTGTCAGCTGAAGCATATGCTGGGATACCTGACAGAGTAAAATTCCAGACACGGAATTCAAATGCTGAGTTCAGGACTTTTTGTGTTGGTAACCAGGCACTATTTAACAAAAAGATGGCATATAATTATTAACAGGGAAAATATTTATAGTGAACACATAAGCAATGAAAACATGCATTCTTGAATAGTTTGAAAACAGCAGTGTAAATGCAATTTATTTCTGAGGAAGTTTAATCCAGTGTACTGCCATACCATCCCACACTCTTGCTGTTGCCTTTACATTATGTTTATGAAAAGTAACAGCTGTAACATCTATCATCATCACAGCATATTTTCAGCACAGCATTAACACACACTTCTACTTTTTATATGGTCTTCCTCTTCTCCTCACCTCTTCATCTGAGATAACTACCCATCCTTCAGTACAAACATGCTGTGCTTATATCACCTGAGCCTCCAGAAGTTGAAAAACATTCACAATATATCCGGATCCAGTGCTAAATCCTTCTTGACTGGGAACATACAGAAGACTCTGGCTGGGAAAACCTCTGCAATCAAAGAATTCAGGGTTCTTGAAAATTAGTACTTTCTTCATTTCAGTTTATCTGGTTCAACAAGGATGTCCCCTGAAACCAAAACATTCATATTTCTGGGGTGTCAGCAAAGAAAATAACCTATCTTCTGGATTTCTACAAAGCATGTTTCCTTCTTCTCATACCAGTTGAATCAAACAAGGGATTTAAAAGCTTCTTCATTTTCACTGGTTTGTTATTTTTTTTTTTTTCTTCTTGGTACTTACTAGGAAGGAACAGAAATCAGCCAGCTAACAGGTAACTCATACACTCAAATTTCATGGTCCTCTCACACCGTCCTCCATATTTATAAATCTTCTGTGAAATTCACCTCTAATTTTAGTTGGGCCTTGTCTACAAGAAAGATGAAGAAATAGCAACTGTTTGTCATCAGGCTGTTACAGATGAGGAGAACCAAGTCTGATGACATATCTTTGTTCTCCTTTTTCACTTTCTCTCATTCACTTTGTGGGTGTTTGGTTTTCACTCAAAGCCTGACAGTCTGATTCACTGGTTATTTGAGCTTTAGCTGACTAGTGCTGTGTAATATCAACCTCTGTGCAACACACAGGGTCACACCTGCACATTTAGCTAGCTAGGTCTCTGTTGTTCCACATATCCTCCTTCACTAATCAAACACAACAAGAGTTCATGATCAATGCGAGCATAACACAGTTTCAAAGCCATTCCAGAATGAAAGGCCCGACATTCAATGATCTATGACTAATTGCTGATGTCTCAGGTGATTGCTTCCCTCTGTAAACTCTGGTAGAGTTTAACTCTTGATAGTAATTGACAATATTGACAATCATCGATAGTCATCTAAGATTGCTGTCTGTGTTCACCCTGTCCAGGTAAAACAGCCAATTAAGAAAAGGGTATAATTGAGGTGTCTGTACTGTGGGACTGTTTGAAATTATGTTAGCGTTGAGCTTGGGTCACTGGTGTTATCTGTGATCTGTCTTGTTACAAATAGGCATAGTATCATCTTCATGAAATAATAGTAATACTCAGAACCTCACATTAAAATAAGTCTTGTTTTTACACTAATCTACACTATTAATATCTGCAAATCCTCCATGACTTTGGTAGTGATTTTCTGAATGAGAGAATAACAGGCTATTGATGATATACTTCAACCTGTATATCACTACAAGCTGCTTACTCCTTTGTTACTAATTGGTGGCTTTCTATTAAACAATATTGTGTCAGGCATGGTGCATCTAGAGAAAGCTGTAACATAAAAATCTTCTCGAAATCATATATCAGGGAAATCAGGGGTGCAGAGAGTTATAGCCCCTTTCCTATTCAAGTATCTGGAAGTATGTTGTTCTCATCATCCTGTGCTTAGATTTTTCACTACAATCTCATCCACAGCAGTTTCTGAAAGTCACAGTTTACATTTCATCTAATAATGAAATAAAAGTTAAGTAAGTATATGAAGCTATGTATACTTACAGATCAAAACAGAAGTTTTTGCTTGCACTCATTGCCATGCACATTTCCAAACTAATCATACTGCTATAAGAGCAAAAGCCCTTTCCTGAAGAGTTTGATAAACAGTTGTCCTTGTTTCTAGAATGCATGAGGCTTAAGGGGAGAGGAAGCAGTCATGGGTTCAAGCAACATTTTAACCTGGCATTAAAAATCAATAGACGTTACTGAATGACTTTAACAAATGCTGGATACACAGTTTCCATGTAATAGAAGTAATATGCTGGGAGGGCAAGGCAATAAAACTAAAATGAGACCTTTGATAACATGGCCACCAATTCAGATAATGGAGATGTGAAAGACCTCTTGGAAGCTACCCGTTTGGTGGGAAAACATGCCTTTTCTTCTTGTGCCACAGGAACCATTGTGCTACTTGAGCAAGGACAGTCAAAATGGAACAGAGGGAAGCTGTTCACTGTCTGGGAGGTGTCACATGTGGGCTCAGGCCAGAGAATGTGCACAGTTGCTTCCCTGCCATGTCCCCCAGTGCGCACGTGGAAATCTCAGCCGGGTTTCTGCAGTGCCTCCAGTAAACTCGTTCTAACTCGGCGTACGCCCTTCTGTCTGCCTGTCTGCATTTAAGTTGCAATTTAATAGCATGAATTACTGTTTAATCTTCTAAAGGATTTTTTATCATTTTACAGAATAACTGCCATGTGAAATACAGACAAAACATTGATGGTGTTCATGCAGTAGCTGGGAGCAACACTCCTTTAGCTCAAGGAGTTGCAGGATGAAATTCTGTGTCTGGTGTAATACAAAGAGATCAGAACACATGGGCCCTGTTGGCCTGAATAACCTGTGAAACACCTCAATAAAGGTAGCACCTTGTACACTAAAAAGACAAATCTCAAACCCATACACTGACTTTTTTTGTCTTTGTTTAATAGCATACAAGAACAAAGAAATGAGAACAGGGATGACAAAAGTAATGACACTTTGAAAGTAGAACATATAAGAAAAAGAGACAATAAAAAGTTGTGAGAACATATTAATCACACACAGTCTCACCATCTGTTGACTCCATATATATACCCCATCCTACTACTCCATATGCTACTTGAAGATAAATACATATAATGATGGATAATAAGCAAAAAATAGCACACAAAAGGTCTAACATACACATAGTAAATAAGCATATGGCATAATGACCCCATTTTGGTGTATCTGGTGTGACCTCCCAGAATACACAAGCAAGGAAAGGAGCTGATCAGCAATTGAGCAAATGTGACATCAAGGAGATCTAGTGACTTCAGTCACTGAAAACTCAAAAACCTCATCCATGGAGGAAGCGTAACTGAATAAACAGTCTAGGGACATTAAATAATGGGACATAATACCAGCACAGAGCTCTGCCCAGTTCCTGTCACTCCTTTTCCATCCTTCTCTCTCTCCCTTCCATACACATCCAAATATGAGTGACTTTCTTTGATAAAGAATCCTATTTTGCTCTGTCAGTGGGTGTCTTCAGTGATGGAGTCTCCCATTTAAGAAACTAGAAATCTTTGAAGATACTTTTCTGTGGACTGAGGAGCAGAGAAGAGAGGTGGAGAGTCTGTGCTTCCTCTTTTCCTACTGGCTGTTCCCTGTGCAAGGTAGGACATCACTCAGCTGAAAGCAAGGTCCTCTTGCAGCAGAGAACAAGGCTGGCCTCTGTAGGCAAGTGGATTATATATTGCTCTGAAGGTGTTTGGTGTTCCAGAGGAGCTGGTAACTCTCATTTTTATTTCCCTCTTTTTGCTTCTCCAGCCTCCCAAGTTCTAGGTAGGAAAGAAGTTGAACTCTGTGCAACGTGATGGTTAGCCTTGCATCCAAGTGCTGCATTATCTTTGTAGCCCCTGCCAGAAAAGTAGAGATTTTTCCACCTGTGAACTCTGGGCACCAAGTACGGGCATCTTCAGCATTTCATTTGGGTTAGAGAAGCTGGAATGACAAACACCCCATGGTCTTTTTCAGATGTTACTTTTGTGTCCTCTAGTCCCATCACTGCTTGTTTGGCCAAATGTATAGTGCCACAGCGTTTCATAATTTACTGTGTGTGTAATAAATAGATGGATAGGCTGTTTAACACTGTCTACATTTCCCTCTCAAATACGTAGAACCAGGGATAAAATTTGTCTTGCTATAAGTGGTACCAGTTCCTAAATGAATTTTCATTTGAGGATCACCTTGCACAAACAGATGCAGATCTGATAGCAGCTATCAGTTCCCAGTTCACAATAGACTTTCTGATTTGTAAGGAAGCAGGCAGCACCTGGTGTGTAAATCCCAGTGGTAGAGACGGACTTCCTTTCTTTTGCACCCTCTTCCCCTCACCTCTGTTTGTGGGCTTCCACGTCCTGCAGAAGAGATGAGGCTTTGGCCATTGGTTACTGTTTTCAGGGCAGCTACAAAGACTGTTTTGGAAGGTAGTTGACTCTAGCTGGGAACCTTGAGCTTTATTTCCTAATGAATTTTGCTCAATGTACAACTATTTTTATATTTCTCCTTCTGTTACAACTCAGAGGTTTCCCTTTGCTTTTTTAGTGGGAATATTTTCAACCCAGCAATAAAGTTATGCCTGTGCCTGAAGGAAAGCCACGACGAACAGCTAACTTAGTGGCTGTGCTCTAGGGCTGCTGTCTTGGTATTGCTGTGAGCAGCATGTCAAGGGAGTAACCATTCTCCATTCACTTTCCTGGTCCTGTGCAAATGATAAACCTGGTGTGTGCTGAGATTCTTCTTCTGGAATGTGGAAGAAGCAAAGTCCTACTGTAGTGCTCTACCTTCCTCTATGAGTAGCTCCAACATTAAGAGCAAGTGATGTTGCTACCCTCTCACAGAAGAAGGGAGGGGATTAAACCTGGTTCAATTCCTAACTACTTTTGTGATTAAAACCACAGGGCTCTTGTTAAGCTCTGTTTACTGTTCTCAGTTGTGTTTTCTTTTCTTGCAGCTATGTGATCCTGATGGATGCTTATGGTTGCAGATTCTCTCTTTATCACTTCTGTTGTCAGAGCAGTAATATGTGTTCTGCCAGGCAAAATTTAGGGGTGTCTGTCTTTTTGTGGCAGGACAGTGAGCTAGGAGAATTTAATGAGGGAGGTTCTTATGAGAATTTTCTATTTGCTGGCCACAGGTAACAGATGAAAGATCCAATAAGAGCTTTCATTTCTCTCTGGATGAGTGCTTGTCTGCCTTCACAGACAACCATATTCCCTGCCTTTGCCTCAGGCTGGGTCTGGGTAGGTTCTGTTTGGTATGCTAGCTGTGGAGTCTGACAGATTCTGACATTGGCAGAGTTGGGGAGAAGGATTTCAGTATGGACAAAGAAAAGACACTCTTAAGAAATCTTTTGCCATTGTGTACTATAACCGTTGTGTACTACACCTATTCCAAAAGGCATCTATCTAGAGTAACGCTCACATAGCCTCAGGAAAACAAGATTTATTTTTTTTCTGTGATATTTTTATTTTTCTTTGCTATGTTTTTTATAAAAAGAGTTCACACCTGGCATCTGAGCTGCCCATAATGTGCCATCACAGGGTACACACTATGGACCGTCCTCCTGTGTGAGGAGCTGCACTCAGACCTAGGCTGTGCAAAACTAATTAGTGTAAATGCAAATCCTTATCACCTCTCCTAAGGTCCACAGTCCAGTCTTTCCCACACCAATACCCTACCTGAATGTCTGACTGAACCAAAGTTTTTCAGAAAAGAATCTACTTGTAACAGTAGTATGTATAAGGTGTAGCACAATGGCCTAGTTCTCCTGTTAGACCTTTAGATTCCAAAAAAAAAGAGTATTAACACAAGCAATAAATGAACATCCCGTGATTACAAGTGAAATTATTTCAAATGGATCTAATGTGACGCTTATTAACCAAAACCTTTGAATCACAGAAGAAGCTAGCATCACTTCCCAATTCCTTTTCAGTTAGGAAATGTCTGTGGTCAGAGCATTTTCATCTATCATGAACCCAAGATTCTAGATTAAGAGAAGTGGCTAAAATGGATTTTTATAAATTCAGTGCAAATGCCACTATTTTGAGGAAGTGAATTTCTGCTACAAGGTGCACTTACTGTTTGCTATCCAGGTTTCCTGATGTAAATGATTTACTGTTTATTGCCTCCTGAGAGCTGAGAAATTTCATTCTTAGGATGAAAACTCCTGGGGAGATGCACTCATTTGTAGAGTGCTTCAGTTCAGATGAACTATATGAGTGTGTGTGTAACAATACCAATGACAGATCTCCTTGGCTGATTTTTTCCAATGTACACTTGCGTAGTTTTCCTTTTTTTAAAATTTTTATTTTTGGGGCATAGCATCTGGGGATTATAATCTTGATTGGGACTTCCAGTTCGAAAAGGGAGCAGTAATTCTTTCCTTTGTTTGACCGGGGTTTATCAGAATGGTGCTTATTTAACTTTGTGGGTGTTGTCGTGTGATACTACTTTTGGGTCTGACAGGCTCGGCAGATTTCCTCCTCTACCACCTATGACGTAGCAGTGCAAATGAAAAGGGGAACTTAGTTTACTTCAGGGAACAACTTGCTTCTAGTCTGATAAGATTTGGTGTCTTTCACCTCTAAGCTTACCCAGAGTTCCCAAAGATAAAACAGTGAGGGTAAACTGAGTTTAGATGAGCTGTGTTTTTCATCCTGCCATTTAAAAAGTAATACTGAACACTCTAGGTATTTTGTTTGTTTGTTTGTTTGGCTTTTTTTGATTTGGATTTTCTGTTTGTTTGTTTGTTTGTTTTATGAGTCATCTAGCAATCAAGGAAACTTTTGATACGAACTAGAAATATTTCAGACCTAGGATCTGTCCTACAGTGTGCTTTCCCTCTTTCTCAATTCCTTTTCCTCCTTCAGTAGCTTCTTAGACAAGCAAAAGGTTGAGGTCCTAAAGAAGTATTCCCTAGAGAAATAATGAAGCTGCATGAAACAGAACAAGGTTTCCTGTGCTTTTATTGAGGCACTGACTTTGGCGAGCTGGTCCCCTTCTGGACCCCAGAAGTTCAAAAAGAAGAACTTTATAAAAGCCTCAGCCATGAGAAAAGCTTCATCTGCATCTCTTGCATAATTGGATTCCAAACTCAGACAGTATAAATCTGCAGAAAATATGAGTCTGGGTTGATGGAATTGCATCACAGCCTAATGCTCTCTCAAGGCCTGGTCTCAGCTGAAGATTTTCACTTTACTATCACCATTCCTGTCCTCTTCTCCCAGTCCAAATATGGAGGAATGAATTTTCCAACCTTTGAGAACAAAGAGTAGAAATTCATAAAGAAAAAGACCACAAGGGACCTGAAGAGAGGAGCCTGTTGCATCATCTTTCTCTCGGCTGCTGTCTGGTACTGTGCTCTGGATGAATCCCTTGGGCTTCTGAAGGAAGCCTTGTACTAGAGTCTGTGCTGCTGGTGCTCTGCATGGTTCTGCTGTGGGACATAGACTTACATGAGAGGTTTAAGAGCTGTGACATGGGGATGCCTTGGACCACACAGTATCCCTGGGGCACGGACCACGTCTGTTCTTCTTTAAAAGATCTTGCACGGTTTTTGGAGTCAGGTTGAGAAGTGTTGAATAACTGCATCTCTACTCAGTGTTCTATGTAGAGAAGAAGCATTAAGTCTCAGCTAAAGGACAGCAATGAACGTAATTTTGAGACCATATGTGACAGATAATTTCCTCTCCAGGCAGATCAGGAGCGTGTATCAGCTGTGCTGTGTAATGTGCTAGGCCTATATATAGGTGTCTATAGAAAGACATTCTTGCCTCTTCACTTCAAAGAGGCTGCAGGTTAAGCCCAAATTTCTGTTAACAGAAACCATACATTGTGTAATTTATAACCTTAGAGAACTTTCTGAAGTCTCTGCTATGAACCCAAGCTATCTTTTACTTCAACAAAATTTCAGTGTGTAACCCTTACAGCAAAGTACAAGTCTGGGAATAACTGGCACTCTGCAGGAAAAAAATGTCACCAAAAAATTCGTGGTGCCCTTCTTGAATTCTTGGTCACTGGGATCATGTCCATGATCTGCAGTTTGTGTTAAAACATTTTCAGAAAGTTATTGTTATACACACACAACAATGTTTTCTGTCATGGTTTAAGTCCATGTTTCATAAGCAATTTGAAAACCTAGATCTCTCAGAGGGTTTCACCCTTACACACAAAAATTGCAGAACTTGTTTGAAAGTGATGGCACATAACAGTCTTCTCTGTACAAGGACAGGGTTTCAGTTTTCTCTGATTTGTGATATAAACAAATGTCAAGTGGCTTTGGAATGTGCATCTTGAATAGGTCAGCCAAGGAGTAGAGATGTTGCTCTTTCTGTCACATTTTCTTAGCTTTTGCAAGCTTCTTACAGTAGAGGAGGCAGGGCTTCTGCTGAGGCAGGCACTGCTAGCTCCACTAATGAATGGAAAGTGATGTCTGACCATGTGATACGAGAACAGCACTTTCCATGTTTGCCTGATTATCGAAGAGCTGGAATCAGCATTGACGAAGATAATGTGATGTCACTCTTTAATCTGGCAAGCCTGCAAAACCACTTCCTCCTTGTGTAGGCTGGAGGTCTCATGATTGCCATTTCACTCTAAAGCATTCATTGAAAGTGATGTAAGACAGAAGAGCTTTGACTCTCCCGTTTTTTAAATGAATGAAAGCTATTGTGAAATTCCTTGCAGCTATATTGGGAAATACATTGGTTATTCAACAGAATAAAATGATTATCAAACAAAAAGGAAAAAAAACCAAAAAAATTAGCTTCTTCAAAAAGTTCGGATTTTTTTGAGCTTTAGCTTTGATTTCATCTAGCATAGATTAATAGGCAACCCATCAAATGAAAATTCTTGTTCTGAAACACCAGAGCCTGGGCATTGCCTGGATTTAAACAAGGTGGTCGTCATAAAGATGTGGGAGAGATGGGTATTTTATACCATGAGGATCCTGTCTGTAACCTTTTCTTAATATATTCTTAATAGGTCCCCTGGAATAGAACACTTTGAGATTCACATTTCTTGAGATTTCTAGATGGAAGACCTTGGAGGAGATTACTCCTGTCACGGTTTTGCACTGCTGTGACTCATGTAGTGGGCTACCTGCTTTTGCAAGGAGTAGTCCCAGACTACTGCTGATAGTCACGGGTCAGCTGGGTATGACAGTGAGGTCTCTTAAGTCCTTTTACACTGCACAGTGCCACAGCTGTTGAAGTAATGCATGCTGCTACTGCAGTATATATACATTATAACATATATATATATGTAATGAATGTTTTCACATGCATTTCACTCCTAGTGGAGTGCACTCATAACAGGAGCTAGAACAAAGTTTTCTAACTGTCCCTCTCATGCTGTTCTCCTTCTCCAGTCCTACTCTCTCCTGTCATTGAGGGTTGTGGACTCCTTAGCTAGGATGGCAGCTTCTCCCAGTAGCTTCACCATGGCATATAGGAAGTGAAACTGATTTTTTTTTTGGGGGGGGGCCTTTGGAGCCTTATGCACTACAAATATTAATTTCTGTTTCCTTATTAAAATAGCTTAGTTTGCTAATTAGGGCTGAAAGTGTAAAGAAAAACAATTAATGTAAATCCTGAAATTTTGAAAGGATGGGAAAACCTCCAAACTATTTTTCTCAACACGTGTTTGAACTAGATCTTTAAAAGACCATTAAACCAAACATTGGATGCTGTTTGAACCAAAGGGTGAGATGAAAAACGCCACAGTAGTAGATAACCAAATTAATTAATTAGTTTTTCTATTCAAGTATTTTAAAGGAATGTAGTTTGAAATTGTGATATACATTCTTCAGGATCTTCTGGCACATCATATAGTAAAACAAAGAATGTAGTGTCTCTTTAAAAGATAGCTGGAAAATATGAAATGTGTAGAGGTCAGTTGTCCTAGGGCATTATCTTTTGGGGGAAAGAAGTGTGATAGCTACTTAATATGATAGATACTTAAGAGCTGGACTAGATGATCCTTGTGGTCCCTTCCAACTCGTTTTATTCTGTGATTCTGCGATACTTTTGTTGTTGAAGGAAGCAAGAGAATTGAAGCAGAAAAAATTATATCCTGGTTAATAAGAGTATAACTTGAGCTTTGTTTTTTGTTTGTCTAGATTGCTGAACTAAAAAAAATAATAAATTATTGGCATAGCCCTGTTCAATTCAAGCTTCTGTGAAAGCAGGTAGCAAGAGCTCCTATTAACTGTATGTGTGTGGCAGCTGTTACAGAATAGGACAATCCCTCTTAAAATTATCCTTTATTACATGTGACATGAAACACAAGCATGCCTGCACACGGACTGGGACAGAATGTGACACGGAGTCTGCTGGCAAGGTATGCTGGATGCAAACAGCAGAGCCGGAGGGCACAGCCGAGCCCTGTGCGGTCGCATCGCGTGTGCTGCTCTTAATCTGCCAGGGCTCGACACTGGCTGAAGGGGACTTGGAAGGACACGCTGGTTAGAAGAGTGGACAGTGACGAGGTGTTCTCCTGATGGCTCAGGGAGAAAAGGAAAACACAGGCGCGTCTAGAAGGCAAGGATTTACAGCAGTGGTTTGTTTTGAAGCTTCACCCTGTGTTCAGAGAGACTGCCCATCAGCTTCATAATCTTCAAAGTCAGTAGCTTCTGTGGCATCAAGATGAACCTGAGGCTTGCTTTTTTTAAAGAAAACTGTGGAGTCTGAGAAGTGTGTAAATTCTGTTATTCAAATTCCTGGCCAACACCTCTCAGGTATTTAAATTTGGATCCTTTCCCTGTCTTTAGTGTCACCAGTGGCACAGCTGAAAGTGCCAACAGAAACAACTTTTGAACCCCAGCCCAAGTCATTACTTGGCAATTCATCTTGTGGGGTTACACAAGGTCTGTGATGCCGAACACCTGCCAGCACGTTCCTGAGGTACTGCTGGTGATGCCATTGAGAAAAGCACATTCTTTCATTAAGTGGGTGCTAAAACCACAGCAGAGAAAGTATGTTCAGGCCATTTCAGGATGGATGTATCAGGGTCCAGGAGGAGTGCTGTGCTGCAGTGTGCCTGGCTGGTGCAGAGAAGCAGGAGTGGCCTAGACAGCTTTTTACTAAATAAAGCGTGTAAAGGCCTTTTTGACTTCATACATAGTACTGGGATTGCAAGAAAGAAGAATGCCTTGAGAGGTAGGATAGCTATGATATGCCTTTAAAGGTCTAAAAGCATTAAACAAAGATAATTTAATAACCTTATTTCAAGTTTTTCTGATGAAACAACTTTCTTCTGCCATTCATCCCTTGTTCAGCTTCTGGCAAAGTGCCTTATTAAAAGGTACCTGTGTACCATGCAGACTCCTAAAATTAGGGATCCACATACAAGTATTCTTCCTTTTCTTCCTAAACAACCTCTTCTTCTATGTCCTTCATTGATTCTTACTGAGTGGTTTCCTAGTCCATGAAACTTCTAGCTCTGGACACACAAACCAGGCAAACTTTTAATTGCACAAAATGTGACGTGCCCGTATATGATCAAGTGAATTCATTTGGCAAAGGCCATAGAAACCACTCTTTGTGAGCACAGTGGGAAGTCTATCTTCCTCACTCTTTGAAAGATCTGAAGAATCAGTTCAGACCATGTAAGAACTCTAAAATCAGCATGTGAGGGAGCTTCAGGTACAGCTGCCTGGCTCTTATTTCTTCCCCCCCCCAACGCCCCACAGCAATGACAGCACCACTGGGTGGATCATTGAAAATCAAGAAGCAAGATGCGCTGTATGAGGAGGTCCTCCCACTGACTAAAGCTGCAAATTCAGCTGTTAGGCAGTTTCTGCAGGAGAATCTTCCCCCATCCTGCCTATGGAATTCTTGAAATTCTTCACCTTGTGCTGATGTAACTGCAGGGAAATTTCCCCTCAACATGCTGAACAAAGAAAGAGCTTTGCAATTAGCTAATGGTCACTACTGTTCCTGTCCCCCCATCTTATCCTTCTTCGACCTTATATGTATTGTCCTTCAGTACTATGGGATGCATCACAGTATATTCAGAGTATATTTAAAACTATTGTTTTGTATCTCTTTTTGTATATCTAAACCAGATCACTGGGATGCTGTAGTTAAAAGTTTTGTATCCCTCTGGAGCTTTAGAGGAAGAAGTCTAAGGATGTGGATGCTTTGGGATCTGCTCTTCTTGCATGTCTGAATGACTCACTAAGGGTAATTTTAAATGCTGGTGGCATACCCTGTCATGCTGGCTTATTTTGGCATTATTCTTTAATCCTGAACCCAGTGCCAGTTGTAAGGTCTATGTCCTGCTCTAGTCTGATTGTTGGTGTTAACAGTTCACACCACTCTGATCTGCACCAGTTGTTTTGCTTCAAAGTCCTCTAATAAAAGTCTTCAGAGTCCAAGATAATACCAAAGCTCAGGAAGAGGTCAGATGACCAGCTTGTACATACCAATATTGTGGTTGAGAGACTTGTGTTGATTTTTACAAGGGAACAGATAGAAGCCGTAAATGTATTAATTCTTGACCTTTCCACTGAGTTAATTTGTTGTGCTCATCTTCTTTCAGAGAAATCTGAAAGGTACCTGCCCCACAACAGTTCTCAGTTTTGATCTGTTTTTGAGAAAGCCATTACAAAATGCTGCTTCTTTCCATATTTATTTTCTATATCTCTCTTCTAAGTTTCTCTTAGGGCTTCTATTTGGTGGTTGTCTTACAAATATTAATGGAATAATCTTGATAATTCCCTGTGAGACGGCTTCAGCAGATACTTAGATTTCTGTCACAGAAGTCTGATTCTTTGAGTCATTGGAGATAATCTGAATTCTTTTGTTGATTGAGAGAGCAGAATTTTTAAAATGTTTAGTATATATCCCAAAGCAGACATTTTTGCATTTTAACAGGAACCAGAATGCAGAGAGACATACTCTCTTGTTCATTGTGACACAGGAAGCCAGTGGAAACACGTAATTTGTAGCCAGATATCTGTTCTGCCCTAGGACCTTTTTCCTGGCTTTTTAATACCTTGTTTCTGAAGGCCAGATGTCAGAACTTTAGGAAATGGAAAACTGTCGTGATTTATTACTGTGGAACGTACTTGATGAGCTGACTGACCACTGTTTCCTTCAGTCCAGGAATGGTCATCATCTTCTACTGTCATCTGTCAGACGTGCGTTACGGTAGCTTGACTTGCAAGACAGGGAAAGTGAGCTACAAGGCTTTCCTAAGGAGAAATGAGCTCAGAGCTTGCATAGCACTACTCTTTCAGACACTGCCTGGTTTTAACTTGCAGCGGGGAGTGAAGTCTGTCCCGTCTGGCATCTGTCACTGGCTGGGGTGTGGGTCTGTGCTCTGTAGCAGGGATGTTGAGCATGAGAGCTGTGTCTCCCTAGGAAGTAGTGGGGGACACTGCCATCTACTGTCTCCCTTACCTGAAATGACAGTTCGGTTGTCGACTTTCAGAGAAGAGTTTCTTCTCCTGCTGCCACAATTTTCTTTTTTTTTTTTTTGATAGCTGTTTTCAGTTTTTTGAGTTTCCTACTTGCACATGTCTCCTAAATGTGGAGGGATCCTTTCTGAGGTGCAGTAGAGAGAACACGAAGCTGGGATTCAGACAGAATAGCTTCTATTTCTATGTCTACCACTTGGCCTATTGGAAGACCTTAGGCAAGTTCCTCTGCCCATTTCCATCCTGCTAAATGAGGAAAATGGTACCGATCTGCCTTATAAACTGCCTTAGTGTTTTAGCAGCAGGTCACTGCCATCATTACTCTGTTTACTACTTACAGCTTTGTAACAGTCCAGAGGAGGAGTAACTCTAGTCTGGGAAATCCATGCACAGGTGTAAGGGAAGTTATTGCCACAGTATTTTCTTTTTGAGAAAAGTAGCCAGTGTGTTCTTTCTTTCCCCCTGGTGATGAGGACTGTAGCATGACATGTTATCACACTTCTGTTTATCCCTTCACTGGTCTCTGTACCTTGCCCTGGGACAGGGCATAGACAGAATCTCCATCCTCATCCATCCAGTGGGAGCAGCATATGTGCAGCAGTTGAGGGGAGCACGTAGTTCCACAATCATGATATCTAAAAGTGTTTGCAAGGCAGCACAGCACCACAATGGCCTTAGATTAGTCATACTGCTCGGTACAAGACCAATACAAAGAATGCTGGGTTCAGTTCTAATTATCCATTCATAATTAATTCATAATTAACAGCAACAAACAGCACTGCTGTCCCACTCATTTAATGCCTTCAGTATTGAAAGCTCTGAATCAAATTTTTTATGTGTTTGTCTCAAAACACACTTGTGTGAAACAGCTATAACTCAGCAACATACTCATCTTGTGGAACTGATTATCTTGGGCAGTAAATCTAGGCATTCATGATAGGGAATAAATAAAATGTTAAATCCTTGTAGAGGGTTTATTAATTTTTGTGGGTCCAACTTCTGGACAATTGTTATCACCGGACAGTTAATTACTTAGATCAAGCCCCAAGCACTAAAAGGCAGAAAAACTGAGAGCAAGCATTCCAAGATGTTCCCTTCTATTCTCTCTCCACAGGCACAGGCAGCTGAGCGATGCATTGCTCTTCCCTGCTGGTCATGCTAGATTTGCAAACCCAAGTGTTTCTAGGCAGTCGGTGCTACAAGGATGCTCTGGGCATGTGCCGTTGTCTGACAGTCTTCACATGGTTGGGAATTTTTATACGTCATCTGTAGCAAATAATAGGTACGAGCCACCAGGTCACAAGGGTTTCCTGGTGTTCAGATGGAAAATTATGTATTTCAGTGTGCGTCCGTTGCTCTTGTCCTGTCCCTGGGCTGTACTGAGAACTATCAGGCTCCCTCATCATTCCTCTGATCAGATATTTGTATGTCTGATAAGATCCCCCCTGAGCCTTCTCTTCTCTAATCTTAATAGTCCCAAAAGTCTCAGCTTTTCCTCCAGTCCCATAATCATCTTATTCTATCTTTTTTTGGACTTGCTATTGTAAGTCTGTATCTTTTTTATACTGTGAAGCCCAGGGCTGGATGTAATAGTCCAGACATGTCCTCACTGGTGCTGAGCAGAGAGGAAGGATGATTTTCCTCTTCCTGTTCCTAATGCAGACTATTGTGTCATACAGTGCTGGGAGAGATCCCTCCAGCTGACAGCGACAAGTAATTGTGGTTGAGTGCCATCATGCTGGGCATGTTTGCTTGGACTGCTTGTGTTTGGAAAAGGCAACCATGAAATCTCTTACTTTGACCATTGTGGTACAACTGCTCTCTGGCTGCCATTCTTGCATGGAACTGATAAGCCACAGACCAAGGTTTCTTAGAACTTCAAGGCAAAATTCTCATTTTTCTCATTTATCACATTTTCCCATCTCTCTAATCCACTTGGGTGTTTGAAGGTTACGTTTGTGTCTTCAGATGTATCACGGAAGAAGCAGACAAGCCATGAGAACTGTGAGGACTCTGAATCCAATTATTTTTCAGTGTGAGAAGCATAAAAGATTTATAGAACTAGAAAAAAAAAAGTCTTGCATATATTTCTCAGCTTCCTCATCAGATTATAACATCTTAACGAGCCCTTTAGAACAACCAGAATATTCCTTTTTTGCATCTCAGGGCTTCTCCTCAAACTACAGAGTGTCTCTCTCTCACTTTCCCCCTCTCTCCTTCTCTGTCCCTTCTCTCTTTTGTCTTCTGTAGGCGACTTCTTCTTTTGACCATGACTAGCCTACAGATCAGTCCCATATGCTCCTTACGTTACTCTTGCTTGCACTTTCCTTAGTTTCTAATGCCATAATTCTTTCTGTGGTCTTTCTGTGGTTCTAGAACTAAAAATCTCAAGGGAGTTAAAAAAAAAAAATTCCCTTAAAGTCGTCCTGTCTTTCTGCCTATGCTAGTGAATGGTATTTCTTCTAGAGAAGATTTGTAGCCATGACTCTCCTGTCTCCTTAGCACAGACCATGAAAATCACTTGTACAGCTGTCTTCTAACCACCAGCACCACTTTCTGCAGCACCAAGGTTTACTGTCTGTCATCACAGAACTACTCCTGTGACATTTGTTTCATCTCTAGTGTGGTAGAGACCATCAAAAAAGAGTTTATGTAGAAGCTAACAAGTGACAATCAGATACATGAAACCAAATTGTGGTCTTAAAAAGCAGTGAAATCATTATGGCTGACCTGTAGAGAATGGAAGTGGAAAAAAAGGGACAGATTTTATCTATGATAGATTAACACATGTCCATGGACACCAGCAAAGTAATTTTTAACCTCTGTCAGGAAATACTGCTTTTCTGTTTATTGTGTCTTTAAGGAGAATGTCAACTGAAGATAAAACACAAGGCAGCTTTACTTCTCTGAGATGAAACCTTTCATTTTCTGTTAAGACCACAGAATTTATAATAAATAAAATGGCAGGCTACATTTTTTGCTGGGCAAGTGCCACATCTGGGATCAAAAGTAGATGAGGGATGTGGTTCAGAATTCAGGTACTGAACTGGGCAATTGTGATAGCATCTTGATGGTCATCCTGTATCTTGTGGAATTACCTATTCAGCCAGGGAAGAAATGCTCTTCATCTCTTAAACCTGCTGCAGTAAAACAGACCTGACTGCCTAGGAGCTTCCCTGTTTTGGTGATACAAGGGTTAGATCTCCAAGCGTTGACCAAATAGTGACATCTACTGAGAGTGTTTTATAGGATCCAGACCATTTTAAGTTGGTTGGTTTTTAGTCAGATTAAGTCTCTTACTGCCCATACAAAAGAATGACAAAGTATCACAAAACTCAACTGTTCAACTGCGTTGCCAAATGGAAAACACTTGATAGCATACATAATAAATCCTGTGATGTTTCCATCACTGTGCAAGATTATTTGAAGAATTACTCCTCTCCTCTCATCCCTTGAAGTGGTTTGCAACATGCACCACTGTGATGTAGGAAGTTGTTTAACCAATGAGCTGGTTATATCCTCAGGCATTTGAGTCTGAATGAAAAGAGGGCAAAATCCTCTTTGCCGAGTCCAGATAGTCCACCCAAATTAAAGGGCCTCAGCTGTGGAGCATGACATATTCTGATCATGAGGACTCTGACATGGCAAAGTCGAGAGGATATATTTGGTTCAGTGTAGTATGATTCAGCACAAAGTGAGAAAGTGAAGTATCACTCATAAGGTACCAAAAAAGGGTTGTGCATAATGCAACTTGGACAATTAGGCACAAGGCAAAAGAGGAAGAGACCATAAAGAATAAGCCAGTCAGCATGAAGAAAAAAAAAGGGTCAATAAAGCCTGAAGCATGGTCGAGACATAATATAGAAGAAAATACTGGTCCTCAGAACAGTTAGCACAGATGAACGTAGCAAGTCAGTATCTATGAAGAAAGCCCTAATTGTCTTAATTTACCAAAAAAAAACAAAAAACAAAAACAAAAAAAAAAAAAAAAAAAAAAAAAAAAAAAAACAACAAACCAAAAAAACCCCAGTCTTTATTTTAAATAATCCAAGAACTACTTGAGGTGGTCTTAGCATTGATCAATAGCCGTGTAAATGCTACATGAAATGCATGGTCAAATATTACCAGTTTCTACATAGCCTTATTCATGGTAGCCCACGCAAATATTGTCCAATTTGCTTTTAATGAAGCATGTCCTTCTGTTCAGTGTAACTTTTCACAGTTTAATATAGATAAATCTCCTCCCTTTCTGTCTTAGAGGTAAGCTGACCTATTGATTTGACAAGTGCAGCCACTGAAGACTGAAATTTGTTTTCACTGTAGAGTTTGCAAGATACGTGGATCATGCTGGCAATCAGGAGTTGTCACTTTTTGTCCCCTAAGTATGAATCCTTTTCCAAAATCGCCTGTCACTGATGATTCAGGACAAAGAAAAATGAACTGTTAATGCTTTTCTAGCAAAAAACTGAGTAGTTGCAATGTAACTACAGTCACCTGGATGTCAAGAGTGACCCTTTATGACAGTGTTTTGCTCTGCAGATAAATATCCACTATGCTGACGTTTTTATAATATAGCAAGTAGTCGTCCAGAAATACTGACTGCTCACTACTTAGACAAAGGCTCTGTAACTGCTTCTGCTGGGGATTGTCATAGTTTTAGTGCAAGGACTCTCAAGGTTAGTCCTGGGATAGCCATAATAACAACTGCATGTTTTAAGCACAGTCTCTGAGTTGTTTATTGCTGCTTTTTCATTAAAAAACCCAAACTTTCATAGCCAGGAAACCAACATGTCTTGGAATATAGATAGCTTTCTGTAGACACCAGCTCTGCTGTTTCCTACGACAGTTGGGCTCTTGTGGTTGAAGGTGAAGCTTAGTGTCTGTGCCTTCAGCTCAGCTGTGAACAGCAGTTAACTATCATTGCATTTTCCCTTTGCTTTGCCTTCAGATACAGGCAGAATGCTCCTCACATTGACACAGATCATAGAGTCTCTGTCAGAACTGATAAGCTAAGCATCCAAATCCCTCCTGAGCCATAAGAAATGACATACAAGCCTGTTGGTCCTGTTGGCTGATCTCTAAGAATAGGTGCACCAGTGTCCTTCTTCTGCAGCCAGACTCTTATTAAAGACATGCTCAATCACAGGAAAGATGAGTCTTTCTGAAGGGTGCATGATAGCATTTCCCTTGACAGGTCTTATTCTCTAAGCATATTTTTGATTTAATGGCTGTTCTCTGTCAAACTCTGAAACATGGTATTCTGAGTTTTTCTGATATTCTGACCTGGACTTCAGAGAGGGAGGAGTAGGAACGTGACTGTGTTCTGCTTTCACTGGGGGAAAAAAGGAGGAAAAGAGTGTGTAGGCTACTTTGTCCTCCTTGCAGCTTTTCTTCATTTAGTTATAACTTTTCTGATAACTCCTGATTTGCCACTGTGTGGGCTTATATTTGAGGAAATACTAAAGAAATATGAGCTTGAGCCTCTGTCCCCATCCCATCAACCAAAAAAAACCCCCAGAAAATGAAATTGACCCATCTGTTGTTCAGTGTGCTATTTTTCCCTTGACATGCATGATTCAACTGAATAACAAACACCAATTCATGGAAGAATAAAGGAAACAATCAGAAAGGCAAACTGACAGAGTAACACATGCAGTGTCAAATGATGTTTTTCCTAAAGTCTAGCTGTTCACCCTGTTCCTCTGCTTTTTTACTTGGACTGCTTGTGGGGATACAAGAATGGGTGGTAGGCAGCCTTAATTTTGCTAAGTTACAGCTGTATCCCTGGGAAGAAAGAAAAACAACTTGGAATGCAGGTGTGTGTTGATTTCTGCAACAAGAAGCGTGTGAGTGATACAAGAAAGGTTGTGCTGTGGGATAATAAAGATTTGATGCCTGTTGATGCCTGCCGCCCTCTTCTGCATCAGTCCTTTGGTCACTGACAAATGGTGCCCCGTGTGAAGATTATGACTGTGTCAGTCTTGTGTCCACCGTCAACTGCTGATGGGTCACCTCATGGCTCCCCACTCCCACTGCTAGCATGTCTTAGCATTATAACACACCAGGCAGAGGGGGATGGCAGAGAGGGACAACCGAGAATAAGGTGATGTCTTAACTCCTCTTTATGGCCTGTCTCGTGTGCAAATAATAAATGCAAAAATACTGGACTCATAAAAATTATGAAGACACTGGATCAAATCCAAGTCTTGTTACACAAATGACTGTGGATTATGAAGCCCAAAGATGGAGGCCAGTTAAATCCTTCTTCTGAAAGTTCTCTTAGAAGACCAGGGAATGACTATTTTGTCTTTGATGTATGTTTTCCTGATCAATGACTGGCATTACCACTGGACCGTTCTGGTGGTGACAGAGCCATCACCAGAACAGAGCACCTGTGTGTTTGTTGCTCTTTCTCTCTGTACACAGACTGTGTGAATGTATCTGTCACATCCCTGCACATTGAGTATCAGAATTCCTTCTCTGTTCAAACTAATAAAACTCCCTTTGATAAAATTCCCTATGAAGCAGTTTGCAAACTAGTCTCTTCCAAAAAATTAGTCTGAAAAGATCTTCAAAATCTTTCCTTTAGGATGATGCAACCTTGTGTTATCAGGAGCACAAGAGCACCCACATAGCCAGCTTTGCAAAATAATTCTTACAAATTCCTGAAAGGCTCCAAATACTGAAGTAATTTGCTTAGATCTGTGCTAAGAGAGGTAAACTCGCACAGCTCCTCAGAAAGCCCACCCTAATGCTGTTTACGCTTCAGTCCTTTCTAAAGGCTAAAGAATATTGTTCACATTTCTTTACTGACCATTAGAGAATTTCTAGGTAGTCAGCAAGAGCTCACTGTTATTCAGGAGTTGGAATTAATAATGATTTATTAACACTGCAACATTGTCTCCTGCTGGCCACCGGCAGTAACAGAGTCAATTCTTTGGCATGCCACATCTCACCAGATCTCACCCCATTCCTCTGCATTTCAAGAACATGCTAGGTGTGTACTCCCTTGAACTCAGAAAGGAAATGAAATTTTTGCCAAGGAATGCCTTCTCTTTCTTCATATCTACATGGTGCTTTAATGAGGCAGCAGTGGAAAGGAGGTAAATGGTTTTTGTGGTTTTGGGGGTTTTGGCTATTCATATAGACCATTTTGCTTTCATGTTGAACCAGGGGACGGGAAAGAAATAAGACTTATTTTTAGCCCACTTCTTCAAGTGTAATAATTGGTGGCTGTGACAGACTCCCTGGGGAGCCTTGAGTTTGAGCATCTGCTCCCCACAATCTTTTCACAGAGACAGCCAGAGAGCCTCCTTGGTTACTGCTGTCCGCCAGAAGACACTTATGCATCTCCAGACTTGTGTGGTCCGGAACTAAGATTTCTGCTTGTTTCCTTCAAAAGAAAGCCAGGGATGTCAAAACAGCCCAAAGTGCTTTAAATATTTGAGCAGAACTGCTGTCCAATTTGGGTGCCTGTGTACTACAACTTCACTTATTTTCTATACACTTGAGTAATAAAGGTATTGTCAGTACTTATCTTGCTTGGAATTACTCTTAACTCATTATTTTAAGGTAAATGCAAATAAAAACTTTCAGAGAAGATGATGTAATTACAAACATCAGTGACTCTTGTTTGAGACCTCCAAGATCATAAAATAACAACAAAAGGCATGATAACAGGGTGTCTGATCCTTATTGCTTTTTTTCTAGACATATTTAAGCAGTGAGTAAAAAAAATCTGCAACACTTCCATGCTTCTTATCTGAGGCAAAATTGAAAAATCAAAATAAAAGAAGATGGCTTTCTCGAGTGCTATTTTGACATTACATTTATTCTCTGTTTCTTTCATTTATCAGGACTGACATAGTTCAGAGCTGGGAGATCCATGCCTTGGTCTCAGAGTGACAGGTTGTATTTTATCTTTGAGTGCATGGTGAAATTACGCAATTGTTTTAGAGAGAACATAAATGTAGAGGTAGAATAAAAAGGCCCAGAGGGCCAAATTCTGCACAGACTAACACCTGTTTGCCTTAGAGATTTAAATTAAGACAGAATTTCTTTCTTGTGCTAAATTCATCTCTCTTATGTGCAAGAAACTTTCACTTAAGCAATTTTGAGTTATGCAGATCTAGCAAAACAAAATATGGCTTTTTGAGAAGAAGTGCCAAGTTTTATTTAATTTGAAACCCCACTGACTTCATTTATGCTACACAAGTAAAGGAAGGCATTTTTAAACCCAGAAACTTATTGGTGAATTTATTATGGTTTAGAATACTTACTGTCACTTGTTCTTTCAACGGAATACTTTTTCAACCACTTCACCAGAAAGTAATTCAATGGGTTAAGGGTATAAACAGCTCAGCTTTAAAATCCTTCCTGCTGCTGCAAAAAATAAAATCAGAAGAGGAAACTCTATCTAAACCAGAAGTGACGGTGGACTGAGTTTTACTTGAAAAAAGTGGAAAGGATGAATTTACGGTCCTAGTTCAGAGAGTTCTCTGAACTAAAATATTTGAATGGGGCCTAGTGGGACCTTCTCAGACATCCTTTCAAACCGAACTAAGTTGAGTAATTGCAAACAAAGGCTGCAACAAAATGCAAAGTCACTGAGATTTAAAAAAATCGGATCAGTGTTCAGTACCCGTGAAGTCTAGTCTCTAATCTTTTAACATTGGTCCCATGCACTCTGGGCTTTTGCAGGAAAACTGGATTCCCACATTTAACCGTTAAAGTTGCTGCCATCTTACAAGCTATCAAAAAGTTGTAGTGAGGTGCTGAAAATAATTAATGCTCTCCCCTCCCCTTTCCAAAGGCTGGTTGAACTGGCAGGTACTTGAATAACACAGGCAAAGTGCTGGTAACAAACATGCACATCTGCTGCCAGGTATACTCTTACGGAAATTATTTGGCTTGATTAAAGGGTTTTCAACCATATTTCAACAGCTGCTGGAAGTCTGGAAAGGGAAAATTATTTTCTAAGTAGTTTAAATGAAGGGATTAGGCTGTGAGGATGTGCCCATCTCCTGAAGACAGACAATAAGGTAAAATGGGTGTGTGAGAAAATGATATTGTATTATTATTTTATTTATTTATTAACTGTATTAAATCTTCCTCCCCAACCTGCGTGTGGTATGGGAGCTATGAGCAGGTGTTGAGTTCAGTACATACATTTGGCAGCCAGTGATTCATGTCCTGTAGCTATTTGGGATAAATACATTAGCTCCAGTAAGCTTTGCCTAATTGTATGTGCCTGTGACTTTTTCTGAAGTAGAAGAACAGTGAAACAACAATCTATAGGAAAAGTACGGTCAATCTACTGGGCAATGTTGTTTGTTCTGAACTCTGAACTGCAGCTTGTATCGCATCAGACTGTAATTTGCTTTCATAAACATGACTGTCTTCTTGTCCAAGTCAGCACTAGCAAGAAAGGAGGGAATGGATGTGACTTTTACAGCCTTGATTGCAACATACCTTCTGAAAAGGAAAGGTATATGCACAGTTAAACTGTGCTTTCACTTCTCCAAGTTCTAAACTTTGCCCAAAGACTTAGTCATTGTTTGAGAGGGCAGCCAGGCCTCTGGGCAGCATGGGAATGGCAGGTAAATTGGCAAGCTTTCCAATCAAAAAGGCAACATTCACAATGCTCATGATAACGTGACTGTTTCGAATCATCCAGCCCATTGTTTGAGATTCTTAAATTAGTTTGTAGAATTTGTACGGAAAGAGAATTTAGCCCTGAGAGCTCAGTGGAAGAGCAGTTGCTTTGCTGTAGTTTTTCCTTTGCAGATCAGTTCTGAGAAAAAAAAAAGCCTCCTAGTTGAACAACATTGCTAAAATTATTTTCTATTTTGAGCATGTGTTTAAGCTAATCCTTTTGTTCCATTCAGAGCTCATCCGGTGATGCAGTGTTCCCTTTTTTAGTTCTCAGAATTGTTGCCCATAGCTAATCTATGCTCATATCTAAGCCTTTAGAGTTTATGCCCTCTTTCCGTGGACACCTCTGATTTCAACCAACTGGACTGGACTTTGTGAAACTCTAAGTGAATGGAGTGAACAAGGCTCTGATGACAAGACGTCTCCTAGGACATGCAGCTAGCAGGAAGCCATGAATCATGAAGGAAAGAGTATACAATCTCATCTCTGGTCTAATTTATGCTATAGCTCTGCAGTGGTTTGGGCCTCTGCATAAGGATAGACAAACCCTCAGATCCTTCTAAATTTTCCTTATATCCCTTAAAAGAACATTCTGGTCCTTTCACAGTGAGCAACTAGCATCGTCCTCAAATTGCTCTGATCTGGATATATTCCTATGCCTAAAACATAAGAAGTTATTTAAGAAAAATAAAAGTACTTTTTTTTTTTGTTTTGGGCTAGATTCTTTTAGATGGCTTCAACACCTACTCACATTCCATGTATTATGTAAGGTCAGTGCTTAAAATTACCTTTCCAAGAAATACCTTCATTTCTCAACTGCTTCATACCACCCCTCTGTTCCAGCCTGTGTGGCCTTAGCTCCCAGCTACATCCTACACCATTTCACCATTTCTCCCACTTATTACTCTGTCATCTAAAAATAAAAGATGGAAAAAACCTCTGGATTGTGAGTACTTTACTGTTATCTCCAAGCATTGACTTGCTTCCTATCTTGCCCTATGCGGCAGCTCGCAGCAAAAAAATCTCAGCTTTTAGGAACAAGTAAAATAATCCTATGCTTCCAGGAAGAAAAGGTCTATGTTTTGGAATCACTGAAAAGATTT
This sequence comes from Machaerirhynchus nigripectus, assembly GCA_013397975.1. NCBI lineage: Eukaryota > Metazoa > Chordata > Aves > Passeriformes > Dicruridae > Machaerirhynchus > Machaerirhynchus nigripectus. The sequence continues at coordinate 278,376 of VZRQ01012393.1, read as the reverse complement.
GATGAAAGTGAAAGAGTCCTTCTAGTTTTCTAGTCCTTATGATTTTGCTGTATGACCATAATACTACAGGAATCTGTGAAAATACAAATAATGTTATACCAACCGTCCCTTATTTCCCAGTAAATCTTTGAGTCATCTGGACCTATTTCCAAAGCACAAAAGCCTGTCCCTTAATCAGTCCCCATAAGTCTTGCAGACTTTCATATTTCTCCAATTTCCAAATGTTTTTAATAGGTCATTGCAGCACCTTTGTAGCACCATGAAACCTCCAACACCTGCTGGCCTGGGCGAGGGACTGGGAGCATACCCAGGATCCAACACAGGTAGGAAGATACACCCTGTTTTAGCAGTACTGACAGCTGCAAACCTTTTATCTCAGAGACAAGGTGCAACTCAGATAACTGAATGCAACATCGTAGTCCATGGACAATCTGGTTTGGGCTGGGACAGGCAATGGGAGCAGTGTCAGCTATTCCCATGGGTGGTCTTTTGTTAGCAAAGGGCATGCTGACATTGCTCTTATTCTGTGGTGTCTTATAACACCCTAAAATGCTCTAAAGCTGTCCTCCCTGGATGGGCTTCCAAATGGCTTGCTGTGGTCTTGCTGTTATATCTCTTGCCGGTTGAGACCTGCATCAGTAATTTCTCTTAGTGGTCCTGTCAATTGTTACATGTTTGTAACAACAGTCTTGGAAAAATGTAAAACTGCTTAGTGGTTGAGGTAAGCCCTTTGGAAATGAATCAGGTAAGGACAAGAGTAAAAAGAAGGGTAAGAGTTATAGGAAACCAGTTCTCTGTCTAAAGGTTTTGTTTTTAATACTAATGCCATTTACCAAGGGATGCCTTAGGGAACATTTTACTCGTATTGTGAAAAGCAGTGGCTTATGCTAGACACAGCACTTCACATGCTCATGACACAGCCTTTTCTGTTACTGAATGTTGTAAAAAATAAGCAAACAAATTGAGACTACACATCTGTAATGTCATGAAAGATACAGAGGAAATGCAGTACTGAAGATTCAGATGAAATTCTGTAGTAGGTAAATATGCAAAAAAGATATTTTTTCTTTAATACATAATGACTAAATATATAATAAGTGTATGACAAAAAGGCTCAAAAGCGGATATATTCCAAATCCCATGCTTCATGAATAGATGAACTCGGAAATTTTTAAAAACTCCCTGAGAAGTTTCAACAGTACTAACACTCAGTAGGAACACTTGGAGAAGCAGAAACGATGGTTAAGTGCCTGAAAAGGATCTCTGCATGATATCCTGAAATAAGCACAGTATCTTCGTACTGACATCTATTTGTATGCACGTAATTAGATATCTATACATGGAACTAAGAAAATAGGCACCTGTATGATGGAGAAGTGACCTTTTTCTTTCCTTCTTATATGTTGTAGACTGCAGTTGCATCAAATTTACTGTAAATGACTGTGAACTATTATTTAACATTCACAGATTCTATCCATTCATCTCCTCAATTTGCTTGGGCGGATGTTATCAGCTGCCATTTCTTTTATGCCTGCTGTAGATTCTGCAAAGATCTTTCACTGTCCAAAAAATAGCTCTGTTTTGGATCTCTAAGAGGTAGAAAAAGGCTTTTACAACAGTTACTGACATCAGTTTCAGCATGCCCGTAATAGCTAGCCACATAGAATTTCCTCTTTTACCAGTGAAGACATTGGTTTAGAATTTTCTTCTTTACTAGTGAAGACACTGTTTAAAAATATAGATAAATTTGATGAGAGCACAGCAACTTATATTTTCCTACCATAGAGAAAATGTTCTGCATGTTTTCATCTTTTTGTAAGGCTCAGTAAATTGAAGATGAATATAAATCCTAGTTTTTACCCCAGGAAAGATTCCTTCCATTTTTGAACAAAGCCAAATCAGAGTATCTTAAAAATAATAATATTCAAGGCACATATTGACACAACCAGAAATTTGTATCATGCAAAAGCAGTCCTCCAAAAACTGATAGAGATGCTCAAACAAGGCCATAAAATATTTGAATTTGAAAATGTATGAAATGATCCCTCCCCATGGGGCTGGTTGGTTTTGGGTTTTTTTGTTTTTATTGTTGATTTTTCTTTTTGTTTTCTTCTTTTTTCTTTCTGAAAAAGTAGACACCTCCACTTGCATTTTTTTTTTCCTCTGGTAGAATTTGGTGGCAGAAAAAATATATTCTGCATCAGAATTTTTATTTTCATCTCTTCTTCCCTCCTTCCTCCTCAGTTAAATGCATGGATTTTTTGCTAATTTTCTGCTGTACTGCTCATCACTGGCAATTTTGTCAGCAGGTGAAATGTGCTCTTCTCAGGTGTGTGTTTCAGTCACTTGTCCCTTAGAATACACTTTAATAACCATTTATTTTGTAGGGATAAATAGATAGCCTAAACAAATCCCAAAGGCCAGTCCTAAGATGCAATCAGTGGAAAGACTCCCACTGACTTCAGTGTAAGGGAATAAAACATCCTTTCAGTGAACCTCTAAGATATAAATAGTTTAGATAGCTCTCTTCCTTTGGCTGTATCACTGCTGAGCCCACCTCTGGATACACCAGGAGTGGCTGCTCTTTGGCCATGCCTGGGCTTTGCATGAAGCACTTCAGGAATATGTTACTGGGACACACAGAAAAATCTCCCAACAGCTGAACACTAAGGTAAAAGAAAACTGTGGTTTTGAAGAAACTTAGTGTCTGAGGAAGTAACTGATGGCAGGGTGTCATCCTCTTTCCCTGAAGCCAGTGGATCTTCTGTCATTTACTTAAGGGATGCAGGACCAAACAAGTGGGCCATGAGTTGGAGTTTGGTCCTTGCGCTGATCCATTGGTTTCTAAAGCTTACATGATGACAGATGGGGAATTCCTCTCCTGAAGGGACAGCGCTGAATTGCTCTTTGTGCTCTCACAGCATCCTATTGTCTCTCTGTCCCTCTCTGCTCTGTCTCCTTCTAGCTGCCATAGTCTCCCTGTGGTGGGTGTTCACGTTTTTCCTCCAAGGCTGGCCTTAACCCCTGCCTATCCACAAGTCCAGGGGTGCAGAGAGAGCACGCAGAGCTCTGTGGGATGGGTGATGCACAGCAGGCAGGGCAGGCTGTGCTGACAGCCTCTTCAGGGTCTGCTCTTTCAGTCGTGTGCCACAGCTTCCTGGTTCTCTTGTACAAGAACTTCCTCCTCTTTTTCATTTGGGACTGTTCTCAGCAACAGGGCTATGAAAACGCCTGCTGAAGGTATTTTGTAACAGAACAGATTAACATGTCTTCCAGATGTAAAAGTGGTCATATTTAATAAATACTTTTTAATTTCAAGCTCATCCTCTAGATTAGAAAAAGATTACTGGGGTTTTGACAATATCCAGTACAGTTTGAACACTTATTTAGAGGAATAAAGTAATGTAAACATGCAAACATGAAGAGGCAAATAGTTGTCATTTGTCCTGTCCTGTCCTGTCCTGTCCTGCAGAAAACACTACAGGTAAGTGATCAGAGCAGAAAAATGTGAGTGACTGAGTCTAGCAGGCCCTCTTTGAATTCAGTGAGATCTGTTTAGGAAGAGGTTTCAAATACTTTTTCCTCTTAGATTTTTTAGGATTTGTTTTTTTATTTCTTTTTTCTTTNTTTGTCAGATGACAGAGATCTCAGCCACACACTCGGCTTTCTCTTGATGCTGGTGGTATCACTGCTAATTTCAGGCTCTAGCATGGTAACGTCACTTCTGCATGGTTCCAGGAGAGCTGAAGTAAACACTCCCATGCAGTGCTCTGAGAGCCCACATACAGTGGCTCATGCTTGTTCTGCCAACAGAGCTGTTTCATCCCAGACACTATATTGTCTGCATAAATAAACTGTAACAGGAATTCATACACCAGCAATTCGTCAGAGATTTTATTTCTGTTTTTGCATCTTGCAGTAATTATTTCCTCATAGGGAAGCTGATTCCGCTTATATGGACTTTTCTTGAGATGGAGCATCTTTTCTGTACTTTTTCTTACACTTGTTATAAAGAAAGATTATTCATCTCTAAATTTATAGCATCTAGACATGTTCCCACTTGCAGCACCCAGACAGACAGTTATTCACTTAGCTCTTCTCAACACCCATTTTGAAAAAAAATAAGAACTAATATTTTCTTTTTGAAAACTACCAAAGTCTTTCTTTTTCATCAACAGCTTTTTGATCTTATGACATTACAAATCCATGTTTTTCTTGCCAAGTTCCAGGTGCCTTTCTGAACTTATTTATTCTCCTGTGCAAATGCTACTATCAATGTGTTTGTGACCAAAGTGAAATAAACTCCTAGAAAACAAAATATGCATTTAATTAGTCAAATTAATAAGTAGCTTTTAACATGAACATACATAAATGCTTATTTTTTCAATTAATAGAAGCTTGTAAAACTCATGTGATCAAGCTTGTCTGTGGGCTTTGCTTTCAGACTTCATAAAATTAATCCGTGCTGATAATTTCTGGAAGCTAAATTGTTCCACATTGACAAGCTGATGCTGCAGATCTTTGAGGCATTTTCTGTGTGGGGAAAACGAAAGTTCTGAGTTGAAGGGGGAAGGCGTCAAGGTCTCGTTTTCTTGAGCACTATGATGTGCTATGCTATTCCAGCTCACTATTCTGGTGGAAGGTGTAAGAGATTGCTGGTAACATGTAGGGGTATGAAAAGGCTCATGACAGTGGGAGGAAGTAAGTGAAGTAGGAGGTTCTCACTGCATCAGGTCTGACCGGGTCTAAATCTGTCCTCTGACTTGTCTGCGTGTTCAGCATGTAGTACTTGCACTCATGTTTGTTCCGGTCATCAGGGGAAGAGTGATGGCCCTCAGCTCTGCTGTCCATGTCTGCCACAGAGCCTCCTTTGCACTCCCAGCACAAGGCCAGCCCAGGGTTCAATTCAGGTGGCTCCATGGCATGACATGAGCCTTTCTGCCACATAGCTGACCTGGGGGTGGGCAGCATAATGGCATCCCTGAGGATGGACACTGAGCTCCTCACTGAGGAGGGCCAGTCAGCACGCCAGGGTCAGAAGGGCAGCTAAGGACAAGCCTTCCAAGCGACACAGCTTGGGCTGCAGCCAAGGGTACATGAAGCCCCCAGCCAAGAGGGAAGGGCCAGTGGAGGTCAGTCAGAGCCAGCATGGCATGTTCGTGTGCCCAGGGCCCCAGAACCTGTGTGTGGTGCCCAAGTGGGGACATGAGCTTGAGTTCTTGACCATGAAGGAGGAGCTTGTGAGATAGAAGAGGGAAAACAGGTCTTGAGTTTGTGATCTCGCATACTGTTGACTGACGTTTAGTTTCTGAGTCACTTGATCTCAAATCTTTGAGATCATAGGCTTATTAAGCCTATGGGTCAGTGAAGGGAAACCAAAGTTTTGTGAAACCAGATGCTCTGCCTCTTCTCAGGTTCACCAGGTCACTGGTGTATGCTAGGTTCTGCCTCCTGGTCAGCAAATCCTTCTCCTCCAGACAGCCTGGTGCTGTCTTCACAGGCCAGCTCTGTCATCCCTGGCTTTGTCAGACCCCTGGCTACCAGAACTGTCTTTCTACCTGCATCTTGACTTTCCTCTTCTTCCCGCAATGACCAATCTACTGAAATGCATTTGGAAATATGGTGAAGGGACAGAAAAAGGAAAAAATAAAAAGAGAAAGATAAAAATGGAGAGGGAAGAAAATTATCAGGGAAACTAGGATCTCAGTTTCCTTCTGCTAGACACTAACAAAAAGCTTTTGAAGTGTTAGACCACGTATTTTCAGATGGGATCACTCTGCTAAAGCTGCTGATCACCTGCTTTTAGCTCTGAGGTTGACTCTTATGCTAAATGCCCACTCTGCCAAATCCATCGTCAAGGCAAAATGCTTCACCTGCTGTAATTAAATCTCATGATTTTTTTAAGCTTGTCTCCTGATTTTTGGAGCCTGACTCATGGTTTCTGTGGAAAACTTAAGCTTGGCAAATGCTGAAAGCAGTGGGAGTATTTGCAGCTTGAAGGCACTGTTCAGCGAGAGGAAGGGTGGAGGAATCTGCCCCTCAGCAATTAGCAGACTCGCTTTCTACGAAAGGACGTGTCATTTGGTAGGTTATTTTAGCATGCTGTACAGATGCAGATTATTTTTTAGAATTTTTAATTGGTGATACCATAGCAACTTTATACAATGAAAAACAGTCCAGGCCAGATTGTGCCTGACAACCACCCGCCTGTTTGGGGGTGGCAGAAAGCTGTACCGACCCAGGAGGACTTTGAGAAGCTCTTGACGCTCTGAGTCCTGGTGAGGAAGGCTGTCAGATAGGTGAAATGGGCTCCCAACCCCACAGCTAGAGGGGATTAGTCCATTGCCCTTTCACCTTAAAGTCTTTTTCTCAATATTTTGGATTGAACAAGATGTTACAGCTAAATCCCCAAGATGCCAGAAAATGACTTAAATTTCAGGGCTCTGATGGATTTTTACCCTCTGTGAATCAGAGATGGGAGAGAGTCTGAAGAAACAGTGCAGGGCAGAAATACATGTAACAGTTTAGTTTCTAGGCCTACTGATGCTGCAGCACTCAGTAGTTTCTTTCAGAGATCAGTGGGAAGTAGGCTTTTCCTCTGTGCATTCATCTTAAACATTTCCTACCTTTTGGTGAGAAAAATCTAGATTTTGACAGTAAAGGGCAGGGAAGAGAGTCACATCACTACCTTGATGTAGGTGTTCTCTCCTTAGCCCTTTGGTGTTCTCTCCTAAGCTAAAGGACTTTTTCTCATACCTCAGGTACATGCTGATCTCAATAAAGAGATAAAGGGGCCATACTCAACTCGGTGCAGTGTTGTGCTCTCATGCACGAAGTCTTTGCCTTTCTGTCATGTCTAAGACAGGTATATATATGTGTGTAGGCATATATATGACTCTGAGACATTTTGAAGTCACTGAAACTAATGGAAATGGACTTGCTGGACTGGCTGAGTAGCCTGGGGACCATCATGAAGAGGCTGAATGTGTGGACAGTATGGATATAAGTGTGAGCGTGTATATGAAAGGGAAGGACCTTGACTAAAAGATGGAGAATAGATGCATCATGAGAGCACTGTGGTTCCCAGCCCACCTAGGGAAGCTGGAGAGCAGACAATGCCTTTATAACTGAGAAATCCACTGCACAGTAAAGAGATAAAATGGACTTGGGGAAGCAGAGTTGCTTTCAGAGGAAAGTAAGATGTGATGTTCAAGGCCAGGTTGGATGGGACTCTGAGCAACCTGGTCTAGTGGAAGGTGTCCATGCCCGTGTCGGGTGGGGTGAACTAGATGGCCTTTAAAGGTCCCTTTCAACTCAAAATATTCTATGATCCTTACAATGTGGTATGTAGTTAGGATAAAAGATCAAAGCAGTGCTGTGTATATACTGTTTATTGTGGACACATATCACAGCAAAACCAGTCTCTTGGTGAACATAAAGTCCTTACCCAGAGACAAAATTCAACACATGATTAAATTGCACCAAGTAAGTGGAGAATGGTGACTACTGGGAAGGAATATAGTAACAAGAGAGATAGATATTTTACAAGTTGTGCAGAAGCTTGAATGCAAAGAACTGAGACTGATCCAGGTAGTGAAGACATGAGGGCAGTTTCCTAAAAGAGACTTCTAAAAACCTTCTGCAATGCCTCCATCAGCCCCCTGCTGAACATAAATACGTGTGTGGGAAAAGGGGTTTGAAGGAAGAGCAAGTCCAACACTTTGGAGCTGTCTGCTTCATTCCCAATGTAAATTAATAGAAAAGCTAACATGGAGTATCAGTGTGCTGAATACTCATGCTCAAATGTTTTCCCACCCTTCTGGGTAGCCCTATGTCCTTGGTTGTTCCCTAGAGATATGCACAAATTGGCTTGAAAAATACAGCAGTAGAGGAATGTTGCTGAGTATCCTTTTATTCAAACCACTTCCCATCGGGCTTGCAATAGGAGAAAGCAATCTGACTGTGGGAAATGGAACACTTTTGAAGCTATGGGCAGAACTTATCATCAGCTAATGCTATCACAGTAGAAAAACACCTGAAAATATCCTCAGGAATTTTTTAATAACAATTTCTTAATGGATTTTTCCTCTGAAGATGGAAGAATATGCTGTGTCTGTGTATATGTACGCTATTATTCATCTGTAGGAATTTAGCATTAATTAACAATTTAAAGAAATCTACCAAACACTAATTGGATGTATTTTTATTAGTTTTTCTGCCTAGGAAAATGAAATTCTGCATTTTGAGTAGTGGTCTATGAATCATGGAAGTGTTTCTTTTTAATTAGGGAGATATTACGTACTGATCCTGATTTTGCCAATGTGGTCAATGAGTACATCCCTGCTAGAATATCGCAATTTAAAACATTTGTGGTGGTCACCTATTTTTCAAAATGCATTCATAATACGAAGCAGAGATTTTCTCTCAAAATTAATTTCTTTTAATGAGATGCTAAATAGGAAATGAAGCCAAAGCTTATGTATTTACTTCTTCATAGTGCTGTGCTCCCCAAATCCCTTCTCTGCTTTATTAAACCATAGATAAATGTTCCCCTTCCCAAGTAATATCAGTTTGGTTGAAATCTTTATATCAGTTTATGACAACAGATTATGGTAACAGAATGTTACCATTTTTTGAAGAACGGTATCACTTCATCTTTCATAAATACTAATTAAACAACTCAGGCTTACGTCAGTGCCAAGATTCATGTCAGCAGTTAGTGCAACTTGTTATTGTAAGATTAGTTCTGACACATTCCTTCCAGCACAGCAAGCAGTGGGATCCTGTGCAGCACTGGGAAGAAGTCATCTCTCTAGAGACTGCCAGTAGGTATCCAATAGGAAGGAAGACTGCTTTCTTTAAGAAGATTAAAAACTCTCTGCTGACATACTCCCTAACTGAATCATCCTGAACTGTAAGTCTCACCACGCAGAAGGAACGAGCTCACTCATCAGCCAGGCTTCTCCCTTTACAGCACTCAGGCCCTTTGTATTATAATGCCTGTGCACTGCACTTGATGGGACTAGCTTCAGGAGCCTTCTCTGGTCTGGTCAGGGATCATTCACAGCTGCAATAATTGGCAACGATTTCTTGACTACAAGAACACTGAGTGAGGCTTGCTCCTTTGAGCAATTATTGCTGTGAAAGAGATGTAAGGGAGAGAAGTGACCTTATTCTGTCCAGCTGGCATGTACACTGCTGATTCAAGGGCATTCACTGGGCTCTGCTTGAAGGGGTGCTGGTGGTATTGTCACTGTCTAAATGTTACTGTTTGAGCTGGAGGAGATATCGTGGCTTCAACGCTCAGTAGAAACCTAAGTAGAAAAGATGAGCTGAAAAGCTAAAAATGCATCTTAAACTAAGCACACACAGTTTCAGTAGACACAATGAGAATTTGGGAAGTAATGCCCATCTCATGCACCTTGCAGAATTCAATGCATAGTCTTTGCCCAATGCAAAAGTACTATGCCAACATGCAAACTGGAATTTTAAGAGCTATGTCATTCTAAGGCATCTCCTTAGTAGAGGTCATCCTTGAGAGAACTGCTTTGTGATTGAGAATTGTTCAGATTCACAAGGGTTACAGTCCCTATTGGGTATCATTTCTTTTTATTCCAAATGGTTGTGAAGATGTAGAGTATGGTGACAGGGAAATAGGCATAGACAGTGCTTCAATGCACTACCGAGTCTGCTTGCCCAGCAGTGCACCATGGGTTCACAGAATACTGGTTATTGTTCTGTCCTGTTTCACAACAGGTTGACTCAGATTTTTCAGAATGGTGTAAGCATTTGTGTGTCCAGCTGGCATATGCAGTAGCCATGGATATATGACAACTGCAGTAAAAAGTAAACTTAAGGAACAATCTATCTATCTATCTATGTATTGGCCTGTGCACCTAAAGTGATTCAGTGAGTAGGACACTCACACAAAACTGGATTTTAATCCCGTTGCAGTTCTGAAAACTTGGATCCTCACATGGACTAAAGCATAAACTAACATTGCTGTGTACGATAGATATTAGTCTCTCTTTTTCTCTTTTTAATTTAATTTTTCTTGGTCAGATACCATTTATTTTCAAAAAGGCATTGCATACTCTCAATCAGAAAGTTATTAAGTAGGTAAGCCTTTTTTATCCTTCTGTTTGCTGCTCTGACTTGAAGTGAGTACAGGAAGCTTTGCTCTCAGTTTAGGTAGTTGAGTTCAGACCTCAGCATTAATGTGAAGAAGAAAATCATCATGACACGAAGAGATCTGACTGATTCAGGAACTGCATCAGATTATACCATGCCAGAAGGTGCATTTACACCCTGCAATATGTAATCAAGTGATACTTGGAATCAAGTGTATAATTCAGAAACTGTCTTTGGCAACGTGTCTAAACATGTACTGGAAAAAAAGCAGTTAAGATCAAATGACAAGGTATGTGTCTTTCAGGTGGTGTGTGTATGGTGCTTTTCTGAGCATGCTAGTGTATGGAAAAAGAGTTATAAATGAGAGATGGCAGAACAATTTTCAATTTTCATCATATACTGAACTTCAAGGCGGAAAAACCAAAGCATCTTTACAGAAAGCAAAGCTGTGAAGTGTGATGGTACTTTTTGGCTTTGTCACACGTGCTCCATGAGTGACAGATTAATCTAAGCAGTGTCTTGTTTGAAGAACCCAAGCTTGCACAACTGCTGAGGCTGAGCAAGACTTGGCCTCAGAGACAGATGCATGAAGGCTTTGAGTTCTCTGAACCTCCCAGACTGGAGGGTGCTTCTTAGCAACAGCTCATGAAATGAGCAGAGATGCAGTGGTCCTGTCTGGGTGCATCAATCATCATCTTTTGTCATTATCCATCCAAAATGGAGTGGTGTTGTGATATTCTTTGCTGGTTTGAAATCTGCAAGCATGGAAGAAAGTTATACCATAAACAAGTTCTGTTTTGGGTTTTTTCTCCCTGAAAAATGCTGAATTCCTACTCTAAAGAGAACTTTCCACTACTGAATATATTAAATAAAGCAGAAAATCTTTATTAAGTTTTTTATGAACTGCAAGGGACCACAGCTATTTAATATGACTTTTTTAGGAAAGGTCTCAAATATTGTCATAAAGGGCACCTGGACATTTGTTTTTTTAAGATAGAGAGAAATCGTTTTAGTCTATTTTAAGCTGATAATAAGATTCCAGTCAAGAACTCATACTGCACTGGCACATGTGGGGCTGCATCTGGAGACAAAGGCAATTTGGGGCACATTTTTAAACTCTTTAAGAATTATTCAGAGATTTTAATGTGTTTGTTTCTTTGATTTATTTACTCTGAGCTCTGCATAATATAGCTTAGGCAGCATGTCTTTACATGCAGAATAATACCCCAGAGATATGGGAGGGAGGGTGCTAAGAAAGGCTCTTGTATTAAAGGAATAGGGAATGGAAAATAGAAGTTAGTCACATTAATATATATGAAAGGGGTAGGAAAATTAATGATGATGCATACATTGCTCAGATGAAATTTGAAGTTTGTTCCTTCAGGCATTTTTGAGTTCTGAATGTAGAAACATTTTGTGTGGAACATACGGAAAAAAACAAAGCTTTATTTCTACTTGCATAACTCAGAAACTGTTGAGTTTATAGGAAAAGAAAGAAAAAAGGGGAAAAAGGAAAAAAGGAAAAAAAGGAAAAAAGGAAAAAAGTAAGGAGAAATGCAAATTTGGCTGCAATCAAGCATGAAACATTTACATTCAAAAGAAATAAATTTGTTTTGTTTTGTTTTGTTAAAATATATTAGAAGGAGCTTTGACTGACTGAGAAAGGGAATCTGAATGGGAACCAGAATGCTACCTTGACAGATAATCAACTACACATGCACCCAGATATATTTAATGCTTGTGAGTTCCTTAACTGAAATTTAAGGAGTATGATTTATTCCCTCCTTATGCTTAAATTAACTGCATTTTCAAATGCAAAATATGCGTATACTGTAATGCTGGGGATGGTAAATCAGAGTGATTTTTAAAGTGTATACCCCTGTTTAGTCTGTTCCTTATATTGATACATGACAGGTATTCAGGCTGTAGAGTATTACTGAAAGGTGGCAAAATAACTGGACTTCCACCTGAAAGAAAGAATTAATTCTTTCCCCAAAGCAGAGATTGTTGTTAACTATTCCAGAACAGTAACTGTTAAAGCATTCAGTGTCAGAGATACTCTAATGAAGACAGAAGGTTTATATAGGCTTGGCTAGTCCCCATGGAAACAGCCTTTCCACTGGGTTACCATAGGAATCGTCAAAGCCTTTGTAAGCCTCCCTTAATAGCGCATATACGCTTTCCAGGCAGACTGGAATATCTGCTAGAGGATACACCTCCTGTTTTTAAATATAAATACAAACAGATTTTGTTTTGGAGTGGTACTCATCTCTGTTTAACTAGCTATGCTACTCTTTACGTTAGAGTTATATTAAACATTGGAGTCACCTGTGATAGAGGAAAATGTGTGAGGGCTGGATGGGTTTATGAACAAGGCAAGCCATGGACGTTCGTAACCTGCAGGGAACCACCAGCAGAAATACCGCTCCTTACTGCGCTTCTGGCATCGCCCAAAACATGTCAATACATTACCCCTCCACCTTCCTGTGGATGTTTGCAGAGCTTTAGTCAGTCTGAAGCTTTGCTGGTCAAAAGTTGTACAACAGGAAACAAACAAGCAAGAAATGGAGCCAAAGGAAACAAACAGAACACTCTGCTGAATGAAACAAGCAGAAAGCAAGCCAGGAACTGACTTCAGCTCTCTAAGTCTTTCAAGACAGTTGTTGTTTTGACTTCTAAATAATGTTCCTTGAAGCCATTACCTGGGCACAGGACAAGTAGTTTCTTGGATAACTAATGAGGAATTGCATTTTCACATCCTTGATCTTGAGGCTTTGTAAGAACAGGGAAGTATGGTGGGGAGCTGCAGTTTGTGACAGAACCATGCACCTACTTGCTGGTCTTGTCACTGTGAGCTTAATTTTGTTCAAAGGACCTTTACAAATGGAAAAAAAAAATTTTGGTTCTGTTTAAACTCCTGGGATTAACACAGTGTTCTCCATACAGAGGATTGACATTAATAAGACTACTTGTTAAGGAAATCTAGCCAACATCTTCAGGGCTTGTTATTTTTCCAAACAAATGCTAGCTACAAGGCTTTCTACTGTAAAGCCTGACAGCATCATAATGCTTTTATATTCCACTTTCCAGCTGGCTAAATTTCATTATGCAGTTTGGGCATATAAATCAGTGGAGCTGAATTGAAGGACATGGTCTTTACAGGACGACACTAGCAGAGAATTTGGCCCTTGAGTTCCAGTTACCAAGATACCAGCTTCCATACATGTAAAGATCCCCATGAAAAGCAATGGGACTGCTTAAATATCTTGGTTAGGCATGTGCTTCCTTGCCTTTTCTTACCTTCCTTCCTTTTCTTACCAGAGAAAAAATTCTGATTGGACAAAACAAAGGTTTTGGAATTAACCGAAAATGTATTTGTTTTAAAATGGGTAATTGGAACTACAGATGTGAAAACTGCTATATATTGTGGCAAGTTTGCACAGATGGTATGGCAAGGCATACATCATGTATTACTCCTTTCCAGAGCTGGTGAAAAGGCAGTATATTTTTTTCCAGGAAAATATTTGAATGAAGACAGAAATGTCTTTGATTTCCCAAGAAACTGAGGTGCAGCTATTAAGGACATTTTTGGAAACCCTAGCCCAAAGATGATCTCTCTAGTTAACCAAAAGTAGGCAATGAAAATCTGAGGATTGCAGTCATGCAGAAGCAATCACTGACAGAGATCTGTTTACAGGGAATGGGGATAAGAAAAAAAAAAGGAGAAGATTTGTGGAGGAGTTAATAGGGGATTCTTCTGTGCATTGATAATTTAAAGGCTGCTTTAACTGTCCTCTGCCAGTTATGAGTTGCTCTTACACAGAAGTTGATCCCATAGTTTTGGTTCAATTTTAGGAGCTGACAGAGGTGTCAAAGATGGTATCTGGAGCAGCAAGAGAGGCAGGATTATATCGGGTATGACAGTGTGAGTGCTCTCCAGTGTGCTCTCCCACTAAAAGGGTAGAATTCTTACTATTTTTGGAGGTCTGACTTCCCTAGCCATGCATTGTCTTGCCAGAGACAAGGATAGTTGCAGGACTACCTGAAACGAAGGTCTAAAAATAAAGCCATGACTAATTCATTGTATGGTTCAACTAGTCATGTGTCCACCAAATGGAACAATGCAGCTCTAATCTCAGGCATTTTGTTCTTTGACCATGAAAAGAAAGAGGATGATGTGGCCACATAAGATACCTTAACTCACTATTATTACACATTCCCTAGAATGTCTTGTAAGAATTACTCTACCTGTAGACTTTCTCTCTAAGAAGTGCATACAGTATATAAACTGCCCCTTGTTTACCCTGCTCGTTGCCACTAAAATGTCCTTACTGGTTAACCCAGAGAAACTGTGGATGCCCCATCTCTGGAAATGTTCAAGGCCAGGTTGGATGGGGCCTGGATCAGCATGGTCTGATGGAAGGTGTCCCTGTCCATAGCAGGGGAGGTTGGGCCAGATGGTCTTTGAAGTCCTTTCCAACCCAAACTATTCTATAGTTCATGTTGCAGAAACCATCGCTAAAGCTTTTTGCAGGTGCGACCTAGCTTGTGATTCGTGTTTTGAGATTGTGTGGCTGCAATCTTCTGTCAAGTGTGTCAGGTTGTGAAGAAACTACTTCACTCACTGCAGCCTCCCAACAAAAACAGACATTATGTTTTGTATGTTTTTACGTTTGCATAAGAAATCGCTGACAATCAAATTGTATCCTTGAGCAAAACATGGTATGTGAACAATTTCCTTGGCCCGCAGGGCATGCACCACATCTGCTCCATTACTGAAGGTGCTAAAATGGGTGGGATAGAGTGAGCATGTTTGGCAATTTTATGGTAAGAGGAGCTCATTCTAAACTCCACTTGTAGGCTATCTGCTGACAGATACACCATCTCTGTGGGAAAAAAACTGGGCATAGCATTTCTCTTCTGGCGTCTATCTGCCCTTGGTTCCACTTGTGTTCCCACTCCTTTGTCTCCTCCCCATTTTGTCTTCTCTCCAGAGCCCAGGGTATGGAACAGACCTTACAAAGGGCTGAAACATGCAGCCCGCTGTAATTCTCTCTCTGGTGTGGGTTTTTTGCAGCAGACGTTTCTATCCATTGACCTTGTTTTCATTTCCTCACGATTATGAGTATACATGTACACCACTGTGCCTTATCTTTGCCTTTCTGATCTGGAGAACCATGTCTCCCTCTGGCCATTCTCAGGAACATATAAACATACATACACAGACACATCTACTGTAAAGCCCAACCAGTGAAATTACCTCACCTAGGCACCAGAAGTACCTAAAAGGAAGAAGCAGATGATGACTTCTTCAGACAACAGGAAGAAGCCTCATGTGAGCCCTGTTGCTCACAAGGGAGCTTCAGCCTCCACAACAACTGCTGGAAGAATGACAGAGAAGGGCACAAATGATCCAGTGGTCCAGGAGGTCTATGGAGTGCAGTAATGACAGCTTTCCAACACAGGTGATTAAGGAGATGACAAGGGGAGTCACTCCTCTGCACTTTGTACTCACAAACAAGAAAGATTTTACTGGTTGAGGAAGTAAAGTTTGGGGCAGCTTCTTCTCAGTGGTTCCCTGTGAAAGAAGAGACAATGGGCACAAATTGTAATACAAGAAACTCCACTTTTTTTTCCTTTTTTTTCTTTTTTTTTACTGTGAGGATGGTCAAACAATTGGCAGTTGCCCAGAAAGACTGTGGAATCTCCATCTTGGGAGGAATACAAAATCCAGCTGGACAGAGCTGTGAGCAACCTGCTCTAAGTGGTGACTCTGCTTTGAGCAGGGGGAAAGCAGTAGAAAGACTCACATAAGAGTGATGGAGGAAAGGAAAAATTTGGATTGTATTGGATCCAGTGTAGCAGTAGAAGGAAGCACATATCATTTTCAAAGTAAAAGCAGAAGGACAGCAAAATAGGGAAAACTAAGAATGTCCTAGCCTGCTGCCCATCCTTTCTAAGCAATAAAACATTAGATAGCAGCTCTTTTCCAAAGGGAAATGTGGCATACCTGGGTTGGAAGGAGGTCGTGAGAAGGGGCCAGCCTAGGAACAGTACTGTTCTGCTATCTGTGTTGTATGCTGGCAGCTGTAGATTCCTACCTTGTTCCCAACATGGTTCCTCACATGCCATATGTGCTGTATGGACTGACAGGACCTCATGCTTCTTCCCTGCTCCTCACCACCTCTCTCTTGCTTTGGAACTACTGTGACCTTAGGGTCCCATGGTAGCACCTCCTTTCCTCATTGTGACCTGACAGCATTGTCCAGCTGGCCCCAGTATCTGCTGGACTGCAGAGGCACGGAGCAGTCACATGTGGTACAGCACTAGAGGAACTTACTCCCTTTGCCTCTGTGTCTGCACATATCTCTTCAAACTTGTATGACAGTGCCCTTTTGCCATCTTAAAATCTTTTTATTCTGCTGGTATTGGTTGTGTATGTCAGGCCTGAGCTGGTTTAATGTTCATGGATACTTTTTAACTTGAGGGAGGACATGTCTTAAACAAAGAAAACCAAAAAACAGCTGAACATGATTATATCCCTGTTTGGAAAAGCCTGGGCAACCATCCCTAGGGTAACAAGGAAAAGAGGTCACTGAAGAAATACTGCAACCTACAGCAAGAATGGGAGGAGGACTGAGGTATCTGAAGCGTAGGAGCTGTTGACAAGGAAAACTGAAGGCTTTTTAAAGGAAAGAGAAATTGTGTCAAGGAATTCTGCCTGTTTCGTCACAGGTACCTTTCTGAGAAAACTAAAGCACTGCTACAGGAAAGGGCTCAGGGTGACACCAGCAGTGGCAACTTGCGTGCCTAGGGGAATTGATCAGCGTTAAATGCAGTTAAAGAAACTGTGTGATGTTTTTTCTTGCTGCAAATGAAAATTAATGCCAATTATAACGTAGTAGAAAGGCAGGAAAGTAGCATCTCTGTGGGTTTAAAGACTTAAAAGATTTAACACATGGAGAACAAGGTGAAGACTGCAACCCAGACAGCAGCCCAGAACTGAGAGTCAAAGGGAAGGGGGGGGTCTAAGATCTTTCGAGTTCATTCAGTTTTGTTTGTCTAAGATATTTCAGCAGCTCAACAACCTGTAGAGCAGCCTGAAGTGCAAATGTGCCTAAGTCTTTCTTGATTTTTGTGGAAATGTTTGTGTGAATATAGTCACTAAAGGATGCATGCGTGAAAATCATTGCTCCATTCAGTTAATGCCTATTCTTGAAGTATTAAGAAATTACATATCAGAAATACCAAGAAAATAAAATGGATGTATGTGGTATGAGAGAAAGGACAGTTGAGGTGGAGGTCAGGGTCTAGTGTGAAGAGGCAGAGAACTGTGTGTGCCAAAGGAGTGGAACTGTGCCAGGAAAGACACTGGATAATTTACGCTGTACAGACAAAGATGATCTTTCTTTCTGCCCACAGTTAGTCTGTTAACAGCTTGCAAGATCACAGTAGACATAAAGGAAAAAAATAATTTTAAAAGATCCCAGAAACACTGAGTTGAAAGCAAGGAAGTGAATGTTTATGAGAAACATTTATGAGAATATTAACTCTTGGCAATGTAGGCATCCCTTTCAAGCTGAATAGGAGGAATCGGGTTTAAAATTATAAGGAACCCCTCAAAAATTCATGCCAAGATACAGCCTAATGGGAGCATTTTTCAGAGTATTGAAAAATATTCCTGAGAGTATTGGTTGCATCCTTGTTTCATATGTGGATAAATAAAAGAAGATATTTAGTAGGAATGATAAAGGAGATGTCAGGTGAAAAATGCACTCACATAAATCTGTCAACAGTCATTTATTTATTATTACTTGGTCAAATAATGAAGCCCCAGTGAAATATTTTCTCAGGTTTTATTTCCTTTATTCTGGAAATATTGACTGACTAAGGAAAATTGAAATATGAAATAATTACTTAAGGAAAAGTGCCTGCAGTCCCTGTCTGTATGGACATTATGCTGTCTGTATGGATTTTACAAACATATCTAGTATATGGCGATTAGAAAAATTTCTTTTCTAGGAAAGGAAAATATTGCTAAGAGCTGTAGAAGATTCTGATGTTAACATTTCAACCTTTTTTCTTAATTTTTCTTACACTGACATGTAGTAGTGGTGTTGCAGAATGGAGATTTAAGAGACAAGTTTGAAAAAGAGCAACAAAACTATAGGTTATTCATTGTAAAGACAATATGAGGAAATTGAAACTATTTAGCTCCCATACTTCACAACAGAGAGAAAAACAGGCCATGGTCTTTTAAAAGATTTTGTAACTTTTCATATACATATGTGCATAATTTTCCAGATGCATGCTTCTTTTTCCGTCAGCAGAACTGCCACGTGTGACACTATGAGCCTGAGGACAAGCAGCAAAAAACTCACTAAAGGCTACACCATGTAGCTACCACTCTGTGCTGTAACTTGTTGTAAAAGACTATCTCTAAATGCTTGCTTCCCTAACATATTCAAGTTAACCTTTTGACTTAAATGTTTTAGGGTTCTTGTGCATTCACGTATATTTTATTATTGTCTTAGGTTACAATGTAAGATGTAACCAAAAGTACGTATTCTATCACCATCTGTTAAAACCAGGTGGGGCAGTGTTCTTTGTCTCTTCCATGACACATCCCTGATAACTCCCTCCGGGAGGCATCTCCTGTTAATGGGCCATCCCGCCTCACTGCATGACTCATACAATTACATCATCCCATTGTGAGATGCTCCGCCCAGGGGGAGGAACCAAGCATTCCTACCTGGATATAACATGAGGTTTGGAACACCACACTCAGCCCTACCTACTGGGTTCCCAGAGGACAAGAGCTACATAACCACCACTGGACCTTCCGAGGAAGACCAGACCTTTCTACACGATCACTGCTTCAACAGAACCACATCTATCACTTCAGGAGGACTGCAGCCACCATTTAATTGTACTGCTACCACCACCCTGCCCAACAGGGTGTCAGGTTGTATCCTGACTCTGTCAGTGTTTCTGTACTACTGCACTTATTTTTAATTTTCCTATTAAATTGTAGTTCTGATTTTGAGTCTCTCACTGGTTTGCTTTCAAACTAGTATATTATTTTGATACTTCTTCACCTGTGCTACTCATGTTCTATGAGAAATGGCTCTGCTAAACATCATTTATGTGCACACCCCTGCACCCCTACTGCCAAGGATTCTGTTGACATCCCCACCACCTAGGAAGAATTTAAAACCACTTTTTAATTTTAATAAATGGTGTCAGTATACATTGTTTAATAGATGGTTTCACTTGAGCCTTTTGAATGATTCACACAGAAACTGACTCAGAAGAATGAGATATCAGAGACCATTTTGGTGTCAAAAATCCATTTCTCTTAAGTCTTGTGTGTGCAAATAATGTGAATGGGCTTTGGGACTGCAGTTATTAACTTCTACCCCCTGAGTAAAGATTAATAAAACAGATTTTAATTGGGGATTTTGCTACCATCTAGGTAGAAAAATGTGAGCACATGGAGGTAAAAGATCTAGAACTGAATTTTCTAAACTAGACTCATACCAATCATTGCAAATATAAACATTCGCTGCTTCAGTTTTTAGTTTATCAGCATTAAAGAAGCACATTAAAAAGTCACGTGCACTTCAGCATCTGGTAGCCTGTGTTTTTATATTTCAGAACAATATTCCTGACATACATTTATAATAAAGCTACATCTCATATAACTGGTAGATATTTTGTCTGATATTTTACTGGTCTTGGGTATGCAATACTGCATCCAATCCTATTATTTAGCACTAAAATATTATGGGCTGACTATCATTTGTATTTTTGTTCCTCTCTAAGTGTCTGGTTGTGTAAAAGACGTGGCAGGGGCTTTCATAGACATGGCAGCCTTGATGAATTCGTAATGACTTATAGTGCCCAATATGTGAATGATGCAAAACAGAAGACAGTGGTTCATTTACTGTCATTTCCTACACTTGCCTCTGCTCATGCAATGTGGCTGTGAAACATTTTCATATTCACAATAATGTGTTTTGCTTGCATTTTGCAGTCATCTTCCACATGTGTAAATGGAGCAACAGGTGTAAGATTTCTGTGTTTTCAAACTATATCCCTTCCCACAGATGAAACTGTAAAACATAATAGAAGATGAAGGCATACATGCAGACAAGAAAATGTCTGTGCTTATGTTTTGTAAGATATTATACATTAAAAATGCACATTTAACAAGCCCAGTCCTTTTGATATGAAGGCGACTTTAGACAGAGAAAATTGTAGATGTAGAAATACTATAGTACGCACTCAAATGCAGGCTTGGCATAGCACCACATAATAAATTAACAAATGCTGTTCACAATGCCTGTTGCAATTAGAGATTGGATTTAACTGCGATGAGTGACATGAGCAGATGACATCAGGGGAAAATATAAGCTCTTTCGTCAATTCTCTTGTTTTTTATCTTGCTACTTGTCATTATAGAGTCAATATTAAGTCAAAAGTTTCCATTTAATAGGATGCAAGATCATATGCCCAGTACCCAGCATTTTCTGAAACCTGTATCTCAGTTGTAAATGTGTGTTCACTTTATTCAGAATATTTACGAATAGTGGTCACCAGTGTATATTCAGTTCTTCCTGTCATATCTGTTCAGATCTGTAGATTTGTAAAGGCTCTTCTGCTTGAATAAACTGGTGTAGTTCATGCAAAATTACACATAACTGAGCCAAAACAACACGTTTTGCTTTAGTTTCCTGTTTGGGTTCAGTTGTGACTAAAGTTTTCTGCTTGTGCCAGTTACAGTTCACTATGTGTAAATGGCATATATGATGTGTATGTATCCTCAGTCTTACAGCCCCTGTGGGACTCTCTGATACGGTCAGATAAAAATCTAAAATTTCCCATCAACAAAGCATTTAAGACCTTAAGACAACCACAAAGTGAATCAGTTAAAGAGATTCCCTGCACATTTACCATTCAGTTTTCAAGAGTGCTTTGCAGAAACTTTTGTGTCTTGGGGTAAAGGCAGAGATCTTTACAAGTCACCCTAGTGGGTGGGGAAAGTGGGGAGAAAAAAAGAAAATTTATGGCCTTATAAATTCTCTGATGAGTTGGGTGAAGAAGAAAGGAGGGCATTACTTTCTTGTCTATTTTTTAAACTTAATAAATCTGAAATGACTAAAACAAAACCAACAATAAGTTTCAAAATTAGATCACCTTCTAAATGCTAATGTGATTATGAGACTCAAGAGCAGCAAATTATGACAATCACGGTAAAATGTGATTTGATGTGATACTTTAACATGTTTCACTGAAGCCTGGTGTGCACCAACAAGCTTTCATGGTTAATTCATATCCCTCTGGTAGCACACTTTGAGACTGGTTTGGAAGATTTTTAAAGATAATGGTTTAAAAGCGCCCCATTAACTGCATTATGGGTTTTTTTTTTTTCTAAACAGGTTAGTTTTATTAAGTGATAAACATCCAAATTCTTTTTTGCAAACATGCAATAGTATTAAATGACTTATAAAAGGACTAGATGCTGCTTTCAGGTATGGTCTGGAGCAAAACCAATGGATAAAAGATTGTCTCAGGGAAAGCACAAGGAGAAGCTATCCATTTGAGACACCCCTCTGGGAATGGTTCCTCTGCTTTTCCTCCTTACTCTGCCTCACTGATAGGAATACAGAAATGCAATTTCACCTTAAAAAGGGCCGCATTCTCAATAGATATCCTGTCAGTGCAACAGGATGTGTGCATGTGTGGGGGCTTGCCTGGGACAGAGCAGTGATTCTACACATTTGTCAGTGGAGGGGCTCAGAAATTTTGAGCAGAATGTTTTTCAGAAAATGCCAATTAATTCTGTTGTAAATGTTATGTGGGAATGTGTCAGGATTGACTATACTTTGTTTGTTTTGCTTTCAATCAAAACAAAGCTTTCTGATAACTTTTTTATAATCTTGTCATGACAGAATATTTGAATGTTTCATTTTGGAACACATTTCATTCAGGATTGTGTTCAATATTATAAATTGGGAAAAAAACCCAACTCTGAATTAAAACTTTTCGTCTCAGTTTACCTTAGGTGAATTTAAAAATTGCTTCAGTTTAGGACAGGTGAAATTTTAAGGCGTCAGTGTTTTCCAGGAAATGAAACTCTACTTTCATGAAAAGTATCTGGCAGAACTCTATCTCTCATTGTTTAAAAATGAAAGTTTTATAGTTTTCAAAATAGTTTATCATGTAGTTAAATGAGGGGAAATTGCCTGGAAATAATTTTTGGAGTTATTTATTTACATAGTAAAAAATAATTGGATTTTTTATATATTAAGTTAGTGAAAAGAATTTTCCAAATGTCCAAACCAATATTTGAATATTTGAGTCCTGTCATTGGGCACTACTGAGAACAGCCTGGTTTTCCTCATTGCCTGCCATCAGGTGCCTACACACATTTATGAGATTCTCTCCTGAATCTTCTCCACACAGAAGACTCTCAGCTCTCCTCATATGAGATGCTCCAGTCCCTCAGTCATCTCAACAGCCCTTCACTGGGTTTGTTCCAGTAAGTTCGTATCTCTCCAGTACAGGGGAGCACAGAACTGGACTCAGTATTTCAGACATGGCCTCATCAGTACTGGGTGGAAAGAAAAGGTAACACCCTTCAATCTGCTGGTAGTGCTCTTCCTGATGCAGCCCAGAATGCTGTTGGTCACTATGCTGTATTGCTGGCTGGCATTCAACTTGTTGTCCACCAGGACCCCAAGGCCTTTCTCTAAGGAGCTGTCCCTCAGAAACTCAGCTCCCAGTGTGTACTGGTGCATGGGGTTAGTGCTCTGCATTGGCAGAACTTTGCATTTCCCTTTTCATATTCCTCTCTGCCCAGTTCCACACCTTTTCATTGTTCAGTTCCTCCAATTTTATATCATTTTTGAATTTGCCGAGGGTTCGCTTTGCCCCACTGTCTAGGTTTTTAACGAAGAGGTTAAACAATACTGGCCTCCCTATTGACCCCTGGGGTACACCACCAGTGAGCTGCCTCCAACTGCACTTTGTGCTGTTGATCATCACCCCCTGGGCTTGGCTGTTCAGCCACATTCAGTCCAACTCACTGTCAATTTACTAAACATGTACAATGTCACCTTCTCTGTAAGGTTGTTACAGGAGGCTGTGCTAAAGGCCTTAATAGAGTTGAAGTGAACAACCTGTGTTATACTTCCCATCATCTGACAAGGTAGTCCTTTCACGGTAAGAAGGTGTCTGCTTAGTTAAGCATGACTTTCCCTAGGTAAATCCACGCTGAATTCTTCTCATCACCATGTCCTTCATATGTTTGGAAAAGGCTTCCAGAATTAGTTGCTCCATCGTCTTCACAGGGACTGATGTGAGGCTGACTGACCTGCAATTCCCCAGATTTTCCTTCTTGTCCTTCTTGAAACAACATTTGGTTTCTTGGAAGATAGGAGTGATAGCATTTTTTTCGTATTTCCTTTACTTTCACATTTTCCCTTCGGCCATGAATAGACACATAATATTCCCATATTCATTTATTCCCTTACTAGATGCACAAGCAAGGCTATGGATTTCCTTGACATATGCACAGTCACTGCTATAGACTCCTGCTCAAATCAGTGGGTAGATTAAGAAACAGAATACTCGGATAGTACCCTAAAAGAGCTTTATTTTTCACCCTACTTCTGTTTTTGAGGTTAACATCCAGAGCTTATTTAAATTCTATTACACACAAGAGAAAGAAAGCCAGAGGGCTACTTTCTTCCCAAATAAAGAAGTTTTCTGGACCTGTTGGTCTTCATGATCGAGCCCACAACTCACCTGGATTATCTTCCTGTTTGGGCTTAAGAACTACTTTAAGAAAAGTGACTTTAACTAGATCCTGTAATGTAACTGCTCTGTTAGGAGTTCAGTGACATATGCAGCCCAAAAACAACAAGGTTTTTAAATTTATGATAGAGACAAGTAATAGAGAGTTTCTTGCTCCGTTTAGCACTTTCGCCTACATGTTGGCTCTGAACCAGTCTGTCAGCAATCTGTCTAAGGCTGAAGTCTTTGTCAAGGCTAGGAAACAATATGAAGATGTAGAAAACTCTTGCTCATGTGGAAACTTGTAAACACACAGAACTGGGACACCAGAGAAATATTTGATTATAACTGTTGAGATAAAAGAACGACATCAAACCCCAGAACTACGTCCAGTAACAGTGAGACATGATTTGATGGAAATTTTTATTTGCTTACGGAAAAATTTGGACAGAAGAAAATAAGCTGAAAATAGAATTGTCATCTTCTAGAGACCACCAGGCCAGATCAGAATAATAAAATATTCCAGATCAACTCATCTGGTACTCAAACCACATAGTTCTTTTACCCATGGGGAAATTTTAAATATGTGGACATCTGCTGGCTGCCAAACATTCAAACTTGGTTCATTAAAGTGCAGTTCTGCTCTTTAAATCAGATAAGTGAGAATGGTATCTAGGACCTTGTCGTGGTTTGACACTGGTATGAACACCAAACACACGAAGTCCAATTATATGCATAAGGGGAATATGGATTTATTGAGGAAAATGTAAAGGAACTTCGGGGCAAAACAAGGTTCCCACTTAAACAGTTGCAATATAAAGAAAAGTTTATTACTGATAGAATGAAAAGTGAAAGAAGAGAAAAGATAAGAAATCAAAGCAAACCTTTAAACACCTTTCTTTCTCAGTGCCTCCTTCTTTACTACTAACTTCTCACAAGTGAAAACAAAACAAAACATGGGATTTTGGTCAGAATTGCACTTTTTAAAGAGTCTTTTTATGCTTAAGGAAAGAGGTTCTTCTGCGGTGCCATAGAATCTCCCAAACCAACAGTCCGCCCGAAAAAAACCCAATCTGTTGAAGTGAAAAACATATCTCTCCCATGAATCTTTTGCAGTCTTTTTACACTGCCAAGTCATGGACCACAGAAAAAAAACCCCATGGGGTTTTTATCTTTTAAGGATGAGTTATCTCAGCCTGAAAGCAAAAGTTCTCTGCTTTGAATCTCTAACAGCTTCTCACAACTCCTGTATGGCCTGGCGTGGGCCTTTCTTTAAAATCACAGGCTGCAAAAGAATTTCCCATCCCCCCAAGTTTGGGGTTTTTTTTTCAAATTGATTAAAGATTTTTCTACAGCTTTGCAAGAAGCATTTTTAAGCTCCACGCCAGAAGTGCGACCGCCATCTTTTCCCACAGTCAGTCAGCTTCCATCTCCTGTGGTCTTGCCCTTCCCTGTTGCAGTGTGTAGTTTTCCCTGCAGTGGCATGGCAAGCCGCAGCCTTCCCGGAGAGCGCTGTGGGGATCTCTTAGGGAGAGCAGCCGCGCTGCATCCCGTGGCCTCTTCCAGGCTGCCCCTCCCTTGCTCCGGTTAGCAGTGGCTCCACAGCACGATGATGATAAAGGAGGTGATAAAGCTCTCCGCATGGGGACCTCAGAGGATCTTTATTCCATGCTGGCCCCCAGAAACCTTGGACCGGCACATGTGCTGGCTCCCAAAGGCTGAGGGCCAGCACATGGCATGGTTCCCCCACAGCAGAGAGAGGGGAGCTGTCGGCAGGCTGATCCCCAAAGGCAGAGAGGATCACATGGCCTGTAACCAGTGGTTTTGTCTGGGGATGAGGGGGGCGGAGAGCTCATGGACTCTCAGGGCATAGGGGCAGTACATGAGCGGAGTTGGGGTAACAATCAATGGGAGAAACCCTAGGGAGTGGTTAGGACTAGGGGCGGGGAAGGGAGAAACAGTGTGGGAAGAACAGGCATTTGGTAAGAGGAGGAGTGGGGAAATGCAGTGCCACACTTCCGCTCTGTTTCTGACCTTGGGGTCGCCATGTTCTGCTTCACCCCATGTGACTTTACATTCTCTTCCTTCCTCACTGACACGGAAGAAAGGGTGTCCTTGTCAGCTGTGGCGTGTGGTGTTTCTTCAGTTTGGCGTGAGCCAAACTGCAAGATGCTGCACCAGCCCCGCTGGCTCCGTGCGGGGTCTCAGCAGCTTCAGATGATCTTGGCCATGTGGTCTCGGTTACACACTGCCTGCAGAGCGGGCACAGGACAGGGAGGGCCAGCCCCTCACTGCTACCACGCTGGGGGGTTGAGGCAGGGCTTGGCCCAGGCCCGCTGCCTCTGGCCACCCCTCAGCCCTTGAGGCAAGAACCAAAGAGGAACTTCCCACGCTTGCCTCCCATTAAATAGTATGTGATTGCAGAGGCATTACCAGCCCTCTCATTGGGTTTGCAACTTACCCATCAACCAAGTTTCAACCTACCACAGACCTCCATGTTTTGTGGTCTCTCAAAGGTCATTCTATCAGATTATTTCTGCTTACTGATTAAAAGATGCTTCTGTAACACCAGTACACCAGCTTAACCCTATTTCTTCAAAGTAGTCCGAATCTTCTGCTTGTTTGGTATTGCCATGAGAATATTCTCTGCATGACACATTTGGAGCCTAAACTTTTTAAAACATTTTTTAAGTAATCAGAAAGAAGGAAACATTGCCGTTCGGGAGGCAGAAGGAGAAATAGAAGCAGTTTCTCACTTGGTCTTGCTATCTTTGATCCTTTGGGGCTCATTTTTTTCTGTACCCTTACCAACTCTGATCACTACAAGCCATAGAGGGGACATGGCTAAAGTAGCCCCTTTGCCTCTTGCCTTTAGAAGCTGATTTTTTCTAGAAGTCACAGCCTGAGCCCAGTAGTATGAAAAGCAGCCATGAGCAATTTTTTTGTGGAGAGCTGCTATACAGTCTCCAGAAGACAATAATGAAGAAATCTTAATTCTACGCTACAGACCTGAAATGGGTCTTAAAAAGAATGTGCTCGGGAGTGACCTATGAAGAAACCATAGTGTTGACCTATGCTGAGGGAAATTAATCAAAATCAAAGGGGCTTATTCTTGATTCTCCCATCCATTCTGCTTGTTACTTTAACCAGCTAGATGAGCAAAGTAATCTTTTGAAGTATATATTGCTCTCATAAGCTTGCAGTTACTTCCACTGTATGTAAAATTAACCAGTGAAAAAGTGCTACAGTTTATTCTCAAATGTGGATTGGAAGGAGTAGCTATAGTGTCCAGGTAAATAATGCCCAGTTATCACTCTCATCAGTCAAAATAGCTATATAGAACATATTTTTAAAAGAAGGGGAAGGGAAGG
>VZRQ01012393.1:212114-250881 GCA_013397975.1 Machaerirhynchus nigripectus | reverse complement strand
AAGGAAAGGAAAGGAAAGGAAAGGAAAGGAAAGGAAAGGAAAGGAAAGGAAAGGAATATTCTGAAGAAATATATTCTAGCAATCTCCTTCCTTCCAGAAGGCAGCAGCCACTTGCTGGGTCATTAATAAAAGGACCTAAATTTTCCATCTGGGAATTTAGGAGTAAATAGAAGACAGTAAACAAGCCCTTATTCTCCTGTACAAGATCAGAGATGCTCTGCTTAATTTATTTTACAGGTTATGACAAGGACATATTTTACATCTGTTGAGACATTTCTGAAATGTGTTTAATGCAACATATGTTTTATTAATGAATTGCTATCATTAAAATATAGTTGAACAACATTATCTACTTCTACAAAGGTAAGTAAATATAGTGTATTGTTCCAAGCCTCAAAGCTCCACAAGGGCAGAATTCTAAGCAAAATCACATTGTTGTTATTATTATAATTTTTTTAAAAAGTGCTTTTCTTCTTCTTTGTTGTGAAGTATGAAGGAGTATCCAGTTATATGTTGTGCCCATTCTTTGCTCCCCTCCCCCTTTGTACACAGGATGGACCATGCCCTCACAGTGGAGAAGGCTTGCACAGCCAAGGAGTCTGCTCTCTGTAGGCTTCCTTCATTAGTGGCAGAAATTGGAGGATGCACAAGGCAACTGGGGGGTGCGGTGGGGCGGAAAACAAAAGTTCCTCTAAGAGAATTGGATGCTGTTCAGATAATTGAATTTTATTTGTTGTGGACATACGAGAATTCCCTAAATAAATTGTTTTATGCATGATCACTTAAAATTTGTTCTGCTACCACTTTACACTTTTGCCTGTGGACAGCATGGAATCAACAGGATCTTAATGTTGGATACATAAAATGCTGCGTATCGTCAAGTGCTGTTAAAAAACCCAACTGTGAGGCATTGCAAAATGGACATCCATATTTACTGAATATTTTTGTCTTAATTGCCCTTTATTTCTGCTGTAGCTCCTCAGCCTAGCGATAGCCAACCTTGTGTCTTCATGGGAATGCTGCAAACATAAATTAGTCGACATTTTCAAATAACTTTCATTCAGAAGCTGCAGTGATGAATGCCATTAGTGAGCTTATGGAAAATTAATTGCAAAATGTTGCAGATTTCCTCACTTACTGACTGACTCAGTTTCGAACTGAGATAGGAATCCTGGAGAAAAGCTGGTACAAAATTAATTAGTTTACTTACCGAGTGCTGTATGAAAGCACAATAGGACTAAGTTAAAGTTGCACAGCAATTTTAATTCCTGCATTACGCACTTCCTAAAAAGTTTACTTTGCAAATTTATTATTCTCTTAATGCAGATATTTGGTGCTTTACAGCACAACATAACCATTCTTATAATGCTTTATATGAAGGAATTTAAATGGTATTATGTGTAGTAACTGGTTCTTTTTTCTTACCTCAATTATGCTCATTATCAGTGACAACTAATACTGTCATGTTCTTTAGTTCACATCATGGAAGGCCATGTGGCCATTTCCCTCTATAAAAATGTGGTTTTTGTGGATCACCATCAAATTCTGCAATACACATGTAAAATACCTTTGAACGAAGTTTTACAAATGTGTATGCAAAATGTTGTTTCCATAAAATTTAGCATGAACTGATGTTTGTTTGCAAGTTTTGTTTTAAGAAAAAAAGAGACCAATTTACATTTTAAAGAGGTAATGTGTTGGAACAAATATTTAGAGAAGAGAGCTGAAATGATTTAAAGAAAAACTTTACTCTCAGTTTTCTTTTGCTCACCTGACATAACAGAATCTTATATTCCAGAGAAAATGAGAATTATACCTATGTCTTGGACTATCTTTGTTCATCAAGCACAGCCCTCTTTGTGACTCCACTTCAACAGGGTACTTGGTACACAGTAGCATTTAACAACTAAGAAAGCCAGTCAAATTTAATGATGTCACTCATGGATGTAAAAATCAAGTATGTGCCTAAACACTGTGTTCTGGACATTAGCTAATGCATAAGCACAGTGCTTGATTAGTATGCAAAATTTCAGTCAAATATAAAGTGGAAGAGCTTTTACATGTGTAAAGCTCTGATAAGAAGAGGTAAAATTGCAAAGCTCATATGTAAAGTACACAATACAGGAAGATAACTAAATGAGTATTCTATTTGTAACAAATCCCATCCCTGAGGGTGATGTAGAACTGGACCTTTGCATCTTCTTTGAAAAGAAGCAAGAGTGATACACTGAGCTACAGCTGAATCTGCTTTTTAAGAAAGACATTGATTCCACTCCCACCTGTTCTCAAGAGTTTGATTTCAGTCTCCAGGAATGCAGCACACTTAAAAACCAATAAAGTTTTTTTCAATGACACATCTTTGTATCATTATCTTATACACACCAAAACAGATGCAGAAGTTAGGAAGGTTGTTGTTGTTTTTTTTTTTCCTGGAGAAATGCTATCATGATACTAAAAAATCATACAGATTTCATCTGCACAGAAGGTGAATGTTCCAGCATGCGGAAAATTTTCCCTGCTGCTATGACACAGCCAGGGGCACAAAGGTAGGTCTGTTACACCTGGGTGTCCAGTGTTGCTTCTGGCATGTCTCTTGCTATAAAGTCCATAAAATCCCCTTCAGTGCTTTTTTACAGAGATACACTTTAGCTTAGCTCTGATTTGTGTCCCACTAGCAGGCTTTCCTTTCAGGATCTTCTTTGAAACTTGGCCTTTATTTATCTATTTTTTTTTTAATGGATAACATTTAAAGCAACAAGTTAATTAAATTCTGGCAGCTCTTAGCACTTAATTAGAAGTATATCCTATTCAATACCAGCATTTTCCGGAAGTATTTCCTTATAAGGAATGTGTACCTGTGATGGATTTCCACATTTTTTCCAATGTACCAACACTGCAGCTTCTGAGATATCAGCACCTTGGTCCTCTGTTACAGTGTTCTTTGGATGCAATCTTTTTCGTGGAGTCTTTTGCTCCTTGGAGATGTGATGTATTACATTTCTCTTCCTGAGAAAGTAGTTTTTCATAATTTTGTTTTTATGGTGTGGGTTTGTTTAGCAGCTCTTGGAACCATTTACTCATTGCTTGCTTTGTTTCTTTTCTGTTCAAGAAATCCTTCCTTGCTCATCCTAGGATGTCTCTAAACTTGCCAGCTGAAATCCTATTAAGCTGATAAAATTTTATTATTTCTCCATCAATACCCACTTCAATATGCTTAAAAGCACTACATGCATGCTTCCTTTTGTCTTGTCTCATGCTGCTTTTTTTCTGCTCTCTATCTTTCATTACATACAAGATCTTTACCTGCTCTTGTCATTTTTGGAGGTATTTTGGAGAAAGTTATTTTTCTTTATTTTGTTTTCTTTCTTTCCCTTCATTCTACTTATTCTTACTTTCCCAGATTTCTGTATGGCTTATATTAAAACCAGATACTATTCTGACAGGTTTTGTGCTGCCACATGAAGAAAAGCTACAGAAAATGTGTTTTTTGGTAGACCTAAATTCTGGTACCCAAATTATTTTTCTTGAGGCAAATCTGAAATTTCCATTCATATGTCTTGCCTGTTAGCTGTCTATGGACATTCAAGGACTTTTTTCTTGGGTTTGATATCTGTTTTATCAGAATCTACAAGCCTGAACGACAGAGAAGTGTGTGGACACACAAGCAACCATGAACTCAGAATCTGCAATAATGTGCAAAATACACGACTGACTATCCAGGTTCTAGGGGAGATTGCTCATCCAGTAACTGTCTCACTGCAGATGCAGTTTTGCTTCTGAATTCAAACACATTTATGAACCCTGCTTTAATTTTTAAAACTTTATGAAGGCTGTGATTTAAAGGTATTGCTGCTGTTTAATCCTGTCTGTTGTTTTCTTCATGAATTGATATTTTCTTGTTATGTATTCAATTGCCATTTAATTTTTAAGTTTTTTTTCAACCACTTTATGATGCACCCCTTCTTTTGTTAATTGCTTTGTAATGACAAGCATGTGAAAGAAAACATAAAGGTCATCATGTAGTTGAAAAATGTTCTTGACACATCTTGGCGTCTTTTATGACTGCTGGACTGTTGCCATTTGCTTCAAGGATGGCGTGAACAGTGTCTGGAGGGTAATATTCCTCTCTCATCATTGCAGCATGAATACACCTCCAAGTCAAAAGACTAATATCTGAGACGTGTGTTTTCTTATTCTCTCAAATAGCCACAATCAAAACCCAGGCTCTAAATGTATTGATTTCATTGCACTGCATGCGATACAAATTCTGGTTGTTGTGAACTAAGTGTGAGTTTTTAGTGCTTGCCTGGCTCTCTGTAAATTCCCATTTAATTTAAGCACATGAGTTGATCGTTTTGGTGGTGGTGAGCAGCAAAGACACCCAAGAGCAGCTGAGGCCTTGGAGGGAAAAACATTCTTCTGGATAACCCAGGATGAGATCAGGTAAAGTTTAAAAGAGATTCACAAAAGCCCTGGGTTTCAAAACAGACATCAGTTTTCAGAAGGAGCTTGGTATGTATTGCCTTTCACAACCAAACATGCCAGTGTCTTAGGGGAATGTAATCCTTCAAGTGCAGAATAAAAGATAGTTGTTGGCTGTATACCCTGTTGATGAATTTTCTTTTAATTTTATTCCATAACAATCATTCTGGAGTTGATTCTCATGTTAAAAGTTATATACTGGAACATGATAGGGGGCACAATAGTCAAAACTTGTGGACATCCATAGCTCTGCCAATTTCAGTAGGGCCGCAAGAATTTTTTAAGCATAGTCTGTAACAAAATGTATAAATTGTGCATCAAATTCCAACAACATGACCAAAGATCTGTTTAAAAAATACTAAGAAGAAATTCATGATTTTTTAAAAAATTTATGTGAATATAGAAGATGTTGAGTAGGTTTTTCTACAGCCAAGATAAACTAAGTGGGACATGACCCATTGGCTACTTATGATACTTCATTGGCCACATAAAACTTCAGCTTTCTTTCATTCAGATGTATCCAATTGCCATTCTTTTTTAGATTAACAATTATATGTTTGTCAGGCTTTTTGAGCTATACTTATTACCTTCCATAAATATTCAGTTCTAATATTACAACTTATTTTTAAAAATTGCTTGCAGAACATCTAGTAAAGTATTATTCTTGGGTTTGGAATAATGACTGGCTCTAAGAGTAATTTGGCAGACATAAATAAAAATGGTAAATGAATATGGTTCTGCTTTTCAAAGGACTCAAGTGTCCTGCTTATTTCCTGGTACAGTACGTTATCATTCATAGATAACTTAAGTTTGTTTTGAAGTTCATATTAGTATTAAAAAAAGCCCCAGAAAGCTATATTAAGAATGATTTTTATGCATGTTGTGACTTAGGAACAAATCTGATTTAAAATATTTTTTCATGGCTATTGGAAAGGATCTTCTGTGCCCTCCTTGGAGAAGCCAAATCTTTCATCTGGAATTAAATTATTCAAACAAACAAACAAACAAACAAACAAAAAAGCTTTATTTTGGGAGAGTTAGAATGTTGCTCCATGATATAGTCAGAAAAATGTTCTCAAACAACCACTGCAGAAAAACATAATTAACTCACAAACAGAGTCGTTAGAGATGAATGAGCAATGAGTGGACAGAACGTGTTGCTTGATAAATTTAGCTCTGCCTCTGACTGCTGCTTGTTTGTGAGCTGCTTTGGTCTTCCTTGAATCCATTTGTTACTCTAAATTAGACTCCGGTCGTGGTGGCAGCTCTTGTATGTTCCCACGGCCCTGGGAGCTATGCCAAACATGTTCTGCTGCAAGGAGAACCTTCTGAACAGGCTGGAGGGGATGGACCAGAGTCAGGATCTGGTCGTCTTAGCTGGGCCTTCGCGCAAAGCCTGGACACTCATCTCCTTTTGATATAAAGCCAAATAAATATTACAGATATATGATAATACAGATACATCACCCAGGTATAGAAAACAGATGAAGAGCTGAGAATGTGGAACATCTGGATCTCATCAAAGGCAAAAATCCCAGCCAAATATGGTGGAGCTATCTCAGAATCACGTCCTAATCTGAGCAGAATGTAAAAGGAACCTCTGAGTATGAAAATCTGGTGCAGTTACTGTCTTTGAAACAAGCTGTGAGCAAACTTGCTACCAGCACGTGTGTTCTCACTGAAGAAACATAAATTCAGTCCACAGAGAACTTGAAGGAGCCCATTCCAGCTCTCACCACTGACATGAAAATGATCCTTACACTAAGGTATTATAGTAGGAAAATAAGAAAGAACTATACCTGTAACTCAGCTGCCTACAGTGGGATCAGATTAACCAGCTCATTGTACTTACAGTGGCATTTGCAAGAATATATTAATATTCAGAAATGGAATTCTTACCTACTAGATCAACAACAACCTGCCTTAAGACAACAGACTAACATACAGCCGAAGGGAATCCAGTTGTGATTGAGGCCACTACTGTGCAAGAAAGAAAAATGCTCCTTTAAAGACATGAAAATAAGAGACTAGGTACAGCTAAATGAGAGAATGCAGAACAGGCAGGAACCACACAATGATGTTGGTCACCAAGAGCTGGCTTTAAAAAAGCATTGATTGAAGTATATGGACAGTATTGATATTGTAGCTCTGTTATAAGATATACAGTCATATTAAGAAAACAGTTTTAATGAGTATCATCATGGTGAAGTGGGTATAGACAAAAGTTCAGACACATTTTCTAGGCAGCAGAACCACTTGTGAAAACAATATTTTTTAAAAGAGCATAAGGAAGCAACCAGGTAATAAAAGAAAAAAATTTCCGATTAACTGTTAAAACATAGGAAGGTTTAAATTGAGTTGTAGCTCTACCAAGTTATTTCTATGTCAGGAATTCTGAAAAAAATTCAATGAACGCACAAAGTAGGATTTGAGTAGAGACGAGAACTTCTTACCTCACAAATTCCCATCTGATTTTTACAGTTTTGTATATGCTTAAGAGTTACACAGAGGATTAAGTATGAAAATATGAAGGCATTACAGAAAACAAGTATATTGTGGCTCAAATATTTTCAGTTTGTCAACTGCTTGAGAAAAGATGGAAATACATGATTTTGCAAGAAGATATGGGATGATGGAGCTCAAGAGAGTACTGTGAATGAAAAATTTTTCACAATGAAAAATTTGGATTCCCAGGGAAAGTACTAAATTTTATCTTTGCGGAATGTAACAAGGGAGTGAGATCTCTGCCTAATTTTTTATGAAGTGATGCTACTCAGAGTCTACAACTGACCAAAAGCAGGTTGTAATGAGGAGGTAATTGTTCTCTTCTCTGAAGTAACAAGAGATAGGACAAGAGAAAACGGCCTCAAGTTGCACCAGGAGAGGTTTAGATTGGATATTATGAAAGTTTTATTCACTGGAAGGGTTCTCAAGCATTGGAATAGGCTGTCCAGGTGCTTCCAGGGTGGAGTCACCAACCCTGGAAGTACTGAAAAGAT
Organism: Machaerirhynchus nigripectus; assembly: GCA_013397975.1. Classification (NCBI taxonomy): domain Eukaryota; kingdom Metazoa; phylum Chordata; class Aves; order Passeriformes; family Dicruridae; genus Machaerirhynchus; species Machaerirhynchus nigripectus. The sequence continues at coordinate 243,400 of VZRQ01012393.1, read as the reverse complement.
GTGTGGGTGTGGCACTGAGACGCATGGTTTAGTTGTGGACTTGGCAGTGCTAGATGAACAGTTGGCCGTCATGATCTTAAGGGTCTTTTCCAACCTAAACAATTCTATTTTTCTGTGCCATGATAAGGTTGGAAGTAACTATAATGGGAAGGAAAAAGTGCCATGGTAATTGCAAAAATCTGTCCTTGGTGTAGGTGGCCCTAACTGACTTCTAATTTGTGCTGATACATGCTGGTGGTCAATCTGCCATGAATTAGACAAAAACCAGGATATAAATGACTCTTTAAAAGTTGTGCTTGAAATTGCAAGAAACTCCAAATAAATCTAAAACAATGAGGAGATGCTGAGCAAGCTTGCTTAGTAATAATCAGATACTACCAAGAAATCAAACAGTGTAATACTCGGAGATATTTCTGTAATACTTGTGTAATACTTGGAGATATTTCTTGCCAATGATGCATTGTGAATGATGTGCAGCAGAAGCATGATTTTCTGTTTCTCTAATGGGCATATTTAGGCACCAACAGCCACAGGGGAGAAGCAATGCTGCAGTCTCTATCTTGGTCTAGGCATTTTTTAATGAGGATATATGATGATCATATACAATAAGGATGAGAAACACCTGGTGTTGAGATACACTATCTGGTGAGGAAGGACAGCTGATATATAAAAATAAATCTTTGATGAAGATTTCAGGGGGGGTTAATGAAGATTAATACCTGTAAAAGTAGTGATTCCTGATCACTTGTGAGCTGAAGTGCTGTGGTGTTAGAATAAAAGCTGATTGAATATCTCACGGTAGGCTTTTTACATGTTTTTTAAATGTGACTCACCACAGTGAGAAAGAACAACACAGAGCAAATGAAACCTGAGAAGTTTCATGTAAAATACCTGCAACAGGAAGAATGTGACTATGCTAAGTTGTTAGAGTGGTCCAAGATGCCTAGAACCCTTTCTGCTTTGTCAGGTCTGATTATTATTCCTTTTAAGTATGTGATATGAAGAATTTAATAACATTTCTGTTTCTGGATGTGGACCCAGTTAATGAAAGAAGGTGACAGTGATTATATCAAGCTAAGGAAAAATCTGTAAACCATGCTACCTGTGTGTCTTGACTAGCATCTGCACACTAAATCCGCTCTTCAGTTATCACCGAATTTGCTACTTGCAAAGCAAGTTCCCAGAGCACACTTGTCATGGGTAGATGTGGAAAAGAGACCCCAAAAAGTCATACAAGTTAGAGTGAATGGAGTTTTCTCTCTTAGATATTTGCACTATTTTACTTCTTTTGCTCTAATTTTTTTATTATTTGATTTTCTCGCTGTTTCTGAGCCTTGAACTTCACTTACTCTGTATGAAGGTTAGAACTTCTTGATAAATCCAATTAATTTGTGAGCAGTTGGAATCTACAGAACACATACTACATCTTTACATAAAGCCTCTTTTGAAATAGCTGTTGTTGCATGTATAACAACAGTCAGTGTTTGAATGTGAATTTTTTGATAGCACTATTGCGCACAAACAGAAACAAGATCTATTAGAGTTACATTTCCATTATTTCTTAACTTTTTAAAAATTAAAAAATACCCAATGGATTAGTACCACCTTCAGATATCTATCTGAGCCAAGCAAACCGTCAGATTTCTGAATTACTGAAAACTAGTTTATTGACTGTAAACTCACAGTGCTTTTTGTGATACAATTCCAGATTAATCTGAGGGAGGAGACTCTGGAAAAAAGGACTCATATGACTTGGGATGAGGGATGACAAGTGGCCAAGAATGTTTGCTGTAGATTACAAGGACATCTACTTGTAGAGGACAGCGGAACATGGATACAGTTCAGCCTAGAATTCAACTATAAGAAAGTATTTGAAGCCAATGGGTTTGTACATTAAACCAAGAAGGAACCAGTAAAGTCTATCATACCAGTAAAATCCTTCATGCTCTCTCTGCTTTATGTGGTTTAATGCAGTAACAAGCAATATATATATATATATTTATTTTTTTAAAAAGCTATTTTTCAGGCAAATATTTCTTGATTTCTTTTGATACCAGAAGATACTACCTGAAATTAATAATCCTCAAATTTTTCACTGAAAAGACAAAAAATTTGAATTTTTTCAAGTATATTTAACTGTTAATATATACTGTTACATGTACTATATATATATACCATTACATTTAAATAATATTTTTAATCTGTATTTTTCCTAATGGCATATTTTTTATACATCTGGTATTAGTACACTTGTGTGAGCATTTTCTTAAAGATCCTCAAAATTCTATTCCCCGTGGTTAACCCCTGTATTGTGGATAAAATAAGCAATGCACCATTTACCAGACACACAGAGTAACTGAAATTCACGGGATTGGGAGTGCATCTTATTATTTGAACACTGCTAGCTAGCACTAGGCTTGATATTGCTTCTTCAGTATCCAGTAAAAAATTAAGAAATTAAATTCTATGATGTTCCACTCCTTATAGCACATCAAATTTCCTTGGTGTTTGAATTTCTGTAAAGCCATCCATTAGACAAAGGGAAAGGGGGAATAAAAAAGCCACGTTTATAAAGTCAGTGTTCAGGGCAAACCTTAGATCATCTTTTCACAGGCAAAAATGGTACCTATAATTCAAAGGAACTACATCAGAATAATTAGGATCAGAAAATGACCCTTTGGGACACCTCCTGCTCACTCCTCCTCAGACCTTTTGTACAGCTCTAGCAAAAATGGGACAGGGAGATACTCCCAAGAGGTTACACAGAGATCCTCATGACATGAAGGATATGTGGGTGCCATTAAACTGATGCATCAGTTCTGTCTCTGCATTTCCACCCAAGGGATGTCTGAGCTTAGCTGGGATCAATGGCAAGTGCTGGGTAGCATGATAGGAATTGCTGTGAGAGAGAAGGCCCTATAAAAGAACAAATAAATTATGAGTATAACCTAGTCATGTAAAAAACTCCCAGACACATGTGGAACCAGAAGGTTTGTATAACTTTCTGTAACCTCTGGCTGGAAATGGCACAGATCTTTCCATAGGAGGCAAAATATGGCTCTTCTGAAATAAGGGATGAGTGTTACTACACATATTTTCTTTTCTGGTCTGTGGCCTGATAAGGCTTCCAGTGTTTGCCTAATGTTTCGGGACTGGTGCTACTTGTCCCTTTTTGGAGGGAAAGGAGGGAAAGGAAGAAAAAGAATTAAAATGCTTGCTTCAAAAGCTTTTGCCGACTTGAGAATCACTTAATTCAGCTCTTTATTGACTACCTGCTAAGGAAACAGAAAGATGAGGCTTTCACTAGAATAATTTAGGGGAGATTTATGTGTGGCAAGTGGAACAGCAGTTTCAAAATTGTTCTGGTTCTGCAGTGAAATAGTCATGGAAGCTGGTTGTTAATTTATTGGAACAGGGATTTGTTTTCTGGGTATGCAGCGCAAAACCCAAACTGCACCCTTTTCTTTTCTCAAAATCTAGGTCTTATTTTGATAATGACAGTAATAAAAAAGGCCAGGAAAGAGCAGAGTTGTAAAGAAAAAATTACATTAACACCATGATTTCTTAGCAATAATCATATTGATGCCACTACTTAGAGAGAAGTCTTTGGACCCTAAAGGTACATCAGAACACTTCACTGGCCAAAATGGAGGATGCTGGTTATCCCACACAGCAATGCCTGTGTGTTGCTTAGTCACCACTTTTTGCTTCTGAGGAGGTAACACATCTGAGTAGAATGTGGGCTTTCACTCCAGTGAAAGTCAGGTAGCGATAGAGACCAGAAAATGCTGTTTGCTACCAAATTCTTAAACGTTTTTGTATCTGAATCTTGCAACTTCGCAAAGCTCCCTGTAGGTGAGTACAGATTCCTGCTAGCCCAGGTATATCCTGAAATTCAATAAGGCTTGGTCACTTTGAAATAATATCACCCTCTGTGGGGAGAGATAAGATAGAATTGCATTACAGGCTGCGGGACGTGCCTGCAGAACACCATGGCAGCACAGAGAAGCTTGTCTCTGCCTGACTTTGGGGGGAGGAGATGCCACAGGGCAGAGCCCTGCGGAGAGGACCCTGCTGGAAGCTGCCAGGCGGGTGGGCAGTGTGTGATCACCCCCCAGAAGGACAGTAAGAAGGTGCGCTGCTGATGTGGCAGTGTGTGATAGGTCGCTTGGTGAAAAGTACCATATAAAGAAATACTGTGTCTTGAAGGGGTGTATAAAACCAGCTCGTGTCTTTTGAATAAATGATTCAGATTCCCTGCTGGTCTGGGTCCGTGCCTCAGTCGCTCACAACCCTCAGGAAGAGTATGGCCAGACTTCCTTTGATTTCCAACAGCTGTAATGTTGCCATATTAACACTGATGGTGTGAGGTGAGTCTCAGGAGCTTCCTGGAAGCTGGCAAAACTTTTCTATGCCAGTAACATCAACCAAGAGATGTCTAGTGTTGCGAAGTTGAGTGAAACACTTTTTATTGCTTTTTTTGTGCTGAGAGTAAATAAAAATATTTGTTCAACACAGGTTGTTTTAACTCAAGAGTCATCAACTTGATATCAATGTTTTCCAGACAGAAATTATTTTTTATTAAAATAATTTAATCCTAGAAGTTAATTAAATTTAATAGTGAAATAGATGAAAAATAATTTAAAAATTAAATAAACGCACAACAAACAAAAAAAACCTCCACCCAGGCTTAACAATTTCATTCAATCTGAAATGGAACAGCTTTTACTCTTTTATTTTACTGTGGAAAAAAATAGCTAATGGCTGATTGTCAGATGACATAAGTCAGGCATTTGTGCTGCCCTGGTTATACCATCTTTCAGTTTTGTGACAATTGAAGACAATTTGCATGTTTGATGTTCTTTTTCTTATGGCCCATTTTTACTGAAAAAATAAATATTATCCATGACCTCAAACTGTGCTTTTTTTTTTTTTTTTACTAGTGAAAAATATGCTTAATTGCAGGTGTTAGAGCTTGGAACTGTGAAGAAGAGTGGCGTTTTTCCCAGTGACAAAATGCTGCTGGTTTGCTGTGGAAGGCTGTGTGCATCCATGAGAGTGTTTAATGCTCAGTCCTGGCTGCAAAGGGATAGCAACATTCTTTGACATTTTTTATCTTACATCATGCTGTGTTCATCTTTTTTCATAAGCAAATCTTTGCAATAGAGAAAACTACCTGTACCTGCTTTCCCCATCTAACATAACTTTCCAGAGCTTCATGTGAAAAAAGTAATTTTTGCTACCCCTAGTTTGAAGAGTAGCAGCAGAAATTGGTGTTAGTGTTGTAGTTCTCACTGCTAACTTGCTTAGCTGATTTTTGTAAAATTGCTGAAGTGCTACCTAAATTTTAAAATACTTGAATTTTACTTACAATATCCTTAGAGTATTGATTTATTTTTTGGTGTAAGTATTTTCATTAATTCAAACAAATTTAAAAAAGAAAGAAATTTCCCTCCCCCTTTTCTAAGGAGCACTTGAGGAAATGTGTTTAGAAATGCTGTACTGAAAGTTTTCACCCATTTGAATGCACACTGTCCAGTCCTGCTCTTTGTGGTTCCTGGAGCTTCCAGTTGAGATCTGGGTCTTACTCCTGCAAGCAGTAACTGTACATAATCAGCAGCAATCCTGTTTCCAAGACCTTCAAGGCAAATGAAGCAAGACAGGAAAAATAAGCACCAGTGTTCCTTCTTTTTCCAGCTGGGCACTAAGGGACTGAGTGATTAGGATACTTGCCCAGTGTCAGTAAAGTTTATTGCAGTAACAGGAATTGAACATATGTCTTCATTTTCCCAGGCTCCTGCTTTAAATAGAGACCCTCTTTCCTTCTGTGAAACCTTATTCTGTCTGAAATGCTGTATTCAAAATTCATAATGGTTGAACCTGAATATTTGAACATATGTTTTTCAAATTTGTTATATTTTATTATACTTGTTATATTTTTCAAAAAAAATTGCCTGTAACATTGTGTCTTTAAAGGACATTAAATAGTCTGGGCCTAGATATCGGGCCACAGTTTCAAAAACTTTTGCCAGCAAAAATATCTTCCTTATGCAAACAAATCAATATTTATGTGTCCTAGCTGGACATTTGCATGAACAAATATGAGTTTTGCCTGGGCAAACACTGATGCACGAAGCCTTCATTGGCATGTCTCAGGATAGAGTTTTAACTAAACATGTTTTCTAGCAATAAGTAAAGTGCCCGTTTTGAAAATGCAGTCTTTTAAAATATAAGGAGAATGATGAGTTTCATATTAGTAAAATCTGGATAAATAAATACTAATGGGACAGAAGAGAAATATTTGATTCAACATTTTCTACCGGCTTTTGAAGTTTAATAAATTTTCCTCTTAGAAAGTTATTATTTTCTCCTTTTGCAGTGTACTCTGTATTTTTACCATAATTTCTATGTGCAAGTTCTCCTACACAGATCATTAATTCAATGTCTTTTTAACTTCTTGGTTTTGAATGACATGCTTTGATTCAGGGCAATAAATCAACAACTTTTGAGGGGGCAGGGAAGAGAGAAAAATCCTGTGATTTTAATTTCCACAAAAGGGTTGTTTCTGTTCTTTTGCTTAGGATTTGTCTTGGGTTATCCTTGTTGGCTGTAACTGCCTACCAACATCAAATAAAAGATCCTAACTTGAGAACTGGAGACTGTCCAAAGTTTATGGAATTTAAATAACTCTAAATAAATATCATCTCACCTGCAGTGTAATTCTTCTGTTCAGACTGGGAGGTCTTGACGGAGTCTGTCTCCTTCACTCCTCCTAGTGCTTTGTAATTCAATCCAGAAAAAGAAGTAGGTGCCCAAATTTAAAACTGCAATCCAAAAAACCTCTGCTTACTTGCTGCCAACTCATAGAAGTGTCTAAACTCCATAGTGTGCCTTATTTTTGTCTTCAGACATTCTTAGGTATCTGAAGCAAGTGCCTCGCCTTCAGATTATCTTGTGAAATCCTTTTTCAGCCACTGCCTTCGGTAGAGGGCTGTAAGAGACAGAGGGATGATTTACCTGACAAACTAGATTATTTCTATAAAGAGTAAAAAATCTGGATCAATTTCTTCCTTGACCTATTCCTTGCCTTTGAAAATTCAGTTAAACTGAACCTTCCATTGATCCCAGTCAATAATGGAGGAGAAGCCTCACATTTTTTATTTGCTATGGCGGACAGGACCAGCAATGTTTCCCAACTTTTAGCCAGTTGCAAAGGTTTGCCACCAGGCTCACTGAAAGTGTGTTGATGCTGATACTGCAGTCCCTGTGGCCTTGCACAGTACAGTTGTCCCCTTAAGAGCACTGCCCCCCTGCTTTCATCTCCAGTTCCCTTTGTGTTAGCTGGCAACAGGGACCTTCAGTGTATTCCCCTCTTTCTTGTGGTCCACCAGGGCAAGGGGAAAACAAAGCCAGACTGGCCAACTTTTGGGAACCTTCTTGAAACCAACTACAGTAGAGGTTTGTTTTCAAGAATAGCCTGGCCTTGGGAGTATTCTTACACAAGATTTCTTGCACACAATAATTTAACCTTTGCTGAGAGAATCCATTCCCCTTCCTAACATTTGTTGTTAGATGATTGTCACGGAACGAGTGTGAGCTTCAGACAAGGCATGCCTAAGCCTCAGGTTTTGGCAGCAGTTTAAATTTAAGAAATCACTCTGGCTTGCAAGTTCTAAGGATGGCAGATCAGGTCTATTTATAAAATTAATTATTGATTAATCAGATAAGAGATAACAGATGAGAGATCTTAATCAGAATCACTTACTACACAGTATAAAACTAAAAAAGGACTACTAGTAGAGTACAGTATAGCATAAAACAGTGCATGATATCAAGGTACCTATATTAGAGCTAGCAAAAGTAATAGTATTGATTAAGAGTCCACTGCAACTTACCACTGAAAGGACGGTAAGAGGCACAGATTCCTTCACTTAATCCCTGGGGAGTAACCAGAAAGCAGGTGTCCCTACTCAAGGGAGAAGCTCCACACATCTCCAGGGAAATGTATAGAAGATTTCTGCTTTGTGAAAGTTTGGTGTAAAGTGTTTGTCAGTCAAAGATCCACCTTATCTTTCCAGATCTCACTTAACAAATGGCAAGATGTTTACTGGCAGCTGGAAGATGCCAGACAAATGTTAGCTCTATGGCACAAAATAACTCATTACAAGACAGCTTGACCTGTTTGAGCTATCTGACTGGTTAACAAGCAACAGATAATAAGCTCTGGTGAGGGGTGAGATGCCCTGCTACAATGATGTAATTCTGCTTCCTGCTTCACATCCTTTTCACCATGCAGCAAATAATACTGTCACCACAGGTGTCCTGGGCCACGTACACTGTGTGTTTATTGTCTCTTCATTAAAGGGTAATCCCTTTGGGCCTCAAAATTAAGGATGATTAGTTAATCCCTTTACTTCTACCATAGTTAAAAGCAAAATGAAGTTTGTGTTTAGAAAGATGATTGTAAAAATTAAAATAAATACCTCAGTTATTTGTGCTACCTGAAATATAAGGCAACACAACTTCATAATTTCTCTTTTAAGACATCTCTTCATTTGGACTGACCCCAGTTACTTTACAACTGTTCATACTCAGCCTTCGTGGTGTCAGTTGCTGGGTGTATTGGGTGATGCACCTAATGTGCAGAACTTGTCCTCTTGCTCTAGGTGTGTCTTATGGTTTGCAACTCAAAATGAGTCACAAGCAACTTAGAATTCTATTTCCAAGTGTTCCTTGATTGTGAACTAGGGGGCAATTTTATCCTTTCTTCTCTTAGAGCATGCCTGAGAAAATTGACAAGAACTTGTCACAACCCCTAATAGCTGAATTTGACTCATCAAGCATAGCTTGATCCTCCAGAGTTCAACTTCTCAGAACAGAAGCTGTGTCAAGAGATACTGCTTTCAGCTGAACAAAATCAAACATTAAAAGTATGGGAAATATCCTCTTCCTCCTGCCTCCCTGACATAGATGAAATTCAGTGGCCCATAATTCTGCTTAAATGATCCCAGGTCATCAACAGAGAAAGTGGAGGGAACAAACTCAACACCAAACTCAAAGAGTGGGCAAACCACACATGTAGGTTGGGCTTGGGTCATTTGCCCATTAACACAGGGCCGTAATTTCTTTCAACTTTCTAGAGCATCTGCTAAGGTCATCTACTGCACAGCTCCAGCAGGCGCGATATAAGGATATTCCTAAAGGCTATCTATGGCCTAGCAAGGAAAAACTTCTTTAGTTCCTTCTGTAGTCAAGGGCCCAAATTTGGCTGTAGATTAAACCTGAATTTGATTAATTTCTATTGATTAATTTCTAAAGGACAATATGGTTAGGTTCTTGGTCTAAATCACTTTCTAGAGAACACACTTTTCAGGGGTGACTTCAGAGGGAAGAGATTCATTAGCTGTTGTGGAGGCTTTTGCTGTCTTAATAATAATTTATCATCAAAAATCATGTTAAATATTAACAATTAACATGCCAGCCTCAGTAACATTTGTTCTTAGAACTACTTAGAAGCTAAATAAAATACATTAATAATACCAGGAAACAGAAATGAAAGTGTAGTGAACAGATACTGCCCATTAACAGTTTGGGGAAATCTGGTTGCCTTTCATACCACCTTTCTCTTCTTTCTTGCTGGCAAAACATTAAAGGTTGACATATCCAAATCTCTTTTAGTATTTAGATATCTTAGGTCAGATGAGAGAGAAGTGGTTGTTCACAAGCATTTGACTATATCACCTTTAAATCTTACTTTTAAAATCAGATTGTTTAATAAAACTCTGGTTTTGATGTTTGCCACAGTAGGCTGAAGATAGTTGTAATTCAGAAGATACAAAATAAAAGATCAACTTGTCTGAGTTTTCCTTCCTCATTTAGCACCCTGTGTGCTGAAGCGCCTGAATGAGTAAAACGTGGAGAAGGCACACTGAGAATAGTGTGAGAAGTCAGAAAACAGAGCAAAAAGTGATTCATGCCTTCTTATTCATTTACCTTCAAACAGGAAAGCTTTCAGAAGTTTCAGTTCAAAGAAGCCTAGAAACTACTGGCTAGGTAGAAATCATGCTATGGTATACTGAATCCATGCTTACCCAGCATTAGTACACAGGGAATCAAGACATGCAATAGACCTGTCAGCATTGACAGCTACAGGGGGTTGTGGGGGAGTTTTTTGATTCACCACATGAAGTTGGTAACACCAGCTTTCATTGTTCAAAGAAAATGTAGCTACAGGAATGAGATAAACCTATAGCTGTTGACTTATCTGCATTCTCATCTGGTCAACTACTTTGTAGAGAGAGGAAAATCCCTTAGGAACCATCCATTTTCCTTCAAACATCCTCCCTTTCACTGTTTAACTGAATGTCTTCCATTCTGTTTAGTGTTAGGAGAGTTCTCTTCTGGGCTGACGGCTTCCAGATCACAGCTGGGAAATCGACTGTAAACAAATGGCAATTTACACTACATATAGAACTTATTTATCAAAAGTGTCATCTTTTTCCAGTGCTGCAGTTCTTCTACCCTGCGTCAGAGGGGCTTGTGAGAGAAGTGAAGCTTGAGGAAAAATTAGGAGATACTCACCTACAGTCATATCTATTCCAATTCTGTGTCACATTAAATATAGCTTCTGAAAAACAGACCAATTAAAATGGAATCCATGCTCATCTGAAGATGATATTTCCAACCCTGGACTTTCCATGCAAAAATTACCATTCATTTTCACCAGATTTGGCTTTTTTCATAATCTCAGTGTGCTTCGTTGTATATATTCTCCAACCTGACCATGAGGACTTCATCTTGCTTCTCTGAGTCTGCCCATAGATGTGGTTTTAACCCCAGTAGCATGCAAAACACATTATCACAAGTTTTGGCAGGAAGGGGAGCCAGGAGCTGAGGGTGGTAAACACAGACAGAGACAGTGTCTTCATCAACAAGGATGCTGTCCTTAGGCACTTGAACATGGCAAGCGAAGCATGATTTATGATAACACCTTCAGACAAGAAGGAGTCCAGACTGCCAGAGAAGCCCCCAGCGACACGGAAGGTCCAAGGTCAAGCAAGTAGGTCACGTCAGCAACAGGTGAGCAGGTCAGTGGTAGGATCACTCTGTGCTTGGATGCAACTGCCAGGGTTGGACACTGCCTGTAGGTCAAAGTGTGAGGCAGGTCCATGGTCAAGACAGAGAATCAACTCAGGGCATGAGGGTTAAGGTGTGAATCACCAGGATACACTGGCCAGGACTGGAGACAACTACAATGCAGCCACCTTGATCAAAGCTGAGACCCTCAGAATAAAAGCTACACTGGAGAGAAAACGGGAGAGTGGTTGCTGAGCCTTCCTAGTGGTCTCAAAGAGCTCTTGTCTGGGCTCAACACCTGCTGAAATTAACCCTGACCCCAGAGTGCCAAACCCTTGGGCAAAGGGGTGCTTGCTTCAATGAGTGGCATGCACTGAACCCTGTGGCTGGGTTGCCCCTGGTCCACATGGACCTGCACTCGTGCCACCACTTGCCTCTGAATGCACCGAGGCCACCATCGCCCAAAATGTGGTCTGAGGGCCAGTGCCAGCTTGGGTGATCCCCAAAGGGGTTTCTGGATCTTGATCTTAGTGCCTGTGGAAGGGTTCTGTTGCATTTTGCTTGCAATATTAACTATAGTTTGCATGGCAGCAATTATGACATAATACAGCTTTGGTAAGCATTAACGTTAAGTGGAATTAATGTGTTCTAATTTAGGTATCTAGAAATTACATGGCTAAATCAGACATCTCAAAAAGCTGAAGTGTAACTCTTAAGTAAATTGCCACAAGAAATTTTGACATTTTGGGGATGTGCATCGCCCAATTTAACAAGCTATACAAACGTTGATTTTAGTATTTTGCACTCAGTTTTTTTCCAATGCAGTTGCTTGTATTCTGTTAATTAAAACTGCAGTACTCTTGGTTCACCTGAATTCATTCTCTCCACGCCCTAGCAGACCAAGGCATGGGGAAAAAAAATTATTATATACAAAGAAACTGGCATTGTTTATATAAAAGTTCATTCACAGTTCCTGCAAAAAAAAAAAGTGTTTGTTATTTCTCATGAAAACTCCAAAGTGTTCACAAAGGAAACCCCCATTTAAACAGAAAGCAACTGACTTTTAAGAACAATCACTCCTTGCACTTTTTTCCTTAAATGTGAACACAGCTTATGAATTTGTACTGTCACATTAGAACTCAAATTTTTACGCTAGATATTAATAAATCACTTGCATTTTTTTAGTTAATAGCTCTGCTTCAGGCATGTAAGGCATTTTATGCATCAATTCTTCACACATTTTATGGTCCCACACAACACCTCAAATACATTATCGTAGATAAGGGCCAAAGAAATGGCCATCAGGTCTTATGAAAGCTCTATGTTTTTATTTCTTACCAAAACTGGCAGACTTTTGACACACTGTCTTCCTATAATTCTTGTTAATGAACTGGTGCTAACCAAGTAGGTCCATGTTCTATATTGATATAAGTAATGAATTCAATTTGCTGTCCTTCATGAATTTCAGACTATTTTTTCCAGCTCAATTCTCCAGTTGGTAGACATCCAGCACACTTCTAGATCTCCCCTCTTTTGTGTCATTGACTAATTAAATAAGCATCATATCTGTTTCTTCACATAAGCTGTTAATGAAAATATCAAACATCTTTAAACCCAGAAGAGCTTTTCATGGATCTCCATTCAATACTGTCTTCAGGATGATGGTGAACAATTATTAACTACTCTGTGTGCAAACCTCTCTGTCTGTGTCTACATGCATGATCTGATTCAGGAAGCAGTGTATCTTTGTCCTGCTTAGGTGTGTTGATTTAGCTTTATGGAGATTTTTGATTTATGGATACTCCTTTAAGATGAAGCTAAATCTGAATTTTGACTCCAGGCATATACAGAAAGCTCTGCAAATCTGTCCAGAGACTGGTGGAGTCCAAACTAGTGATCGGTTCTTTAGGTGTCTTTGAACACAGGCCTCCAGTTGTGCCTACTCCCGTGGTTTTATGTGTTGTGTATGCATGTTTTCCATGCTTGTTTATCAGACTATCATCTAAGACAAACTTGAGAGTTCTATTAAAGTCAAACACACTTTGGCTTGATTTGGCTTTGATTCTGGTTCCATAACTGTGCTACAGTGACTTCACTCCCTTGCTTTAATGTTTTTTTTAATGTATGAAAGCTCCTTTGTGATTTTGCACTGACTAAAGGAGTATAAATCTACAAATGCCTAAACTGTCTCTTGACATGTCAAGGGAGCTACAAATCATCACATCAGTCAGAATTTTGTGAAGTACCATTGTAGTCTTTCTCTCTGGAAACTGCCAATTTGAGAACAGTTCCTGTCTAAACTGGTTTCTCTTTTTTTCCCTAGTTCACTTTTATTTGTCCATTTTAAATTCAGGCAAGGAATATGTTTAATAAGACAGTTCTTTCATCTGTATTGGTCCCTGAGAAAGGGTGGTGTTGTTGGAATGTCTGCTGCCAGCTTCTTGTAGGAAATTGAGCTGGTCGCTCCTGGTTGCTGCTAGTAAAATGAGTTGTAGAATCTTCTAAGCAGCAGGAGCATCTGTAAAATTCTTTCCTAAAATGTGTCTTTCCAGGGCGAAGTACCAAAGCATGCAACTGGGTGAAACAAATGAAAGGAAAGATAAGTTTCCTGTCCCTCCTCCTATGAAGGATTCAATGAATCCTTCATGTTGGGAAGTATCAGGTTTCTTGAACCAGCAGAACTGGGAAGCAGAAAGTTTGTGAGAGGAAGACCAAGATGCTGGGCCCAGTCCTCTTCTACCATAAATGGGTGGAGCCCCATTCCTGAAGAGTGTGCCATTTAATAGTAGTTACACTTTTTCCATGGTGCTACTAAGCGTCTTTTCCAACTGCAAACTTTTGCTTGGTACTCCGATTTTCTAAGAGCTGTATATTTGCTTAGTAGTACTTACTAAAAGATTCAGTGCCTGAAAAAATTTGATGCATTTATCACACTCTCTGTTTTTGGGTCTAATTCTCCTCCTAAGCTTTTCATCAATGTGAAATAATGCATGATGGTAGTGGCAGTGCTCTTGGTGAAAGCCACAGGAGAATTTCTGCTGTTTATATACCCAGAAGTTCATGCTCCAAGAGCAATTACAAGAGTGTCAGCACCAATAGTGACTACAGCAGCAGGACTACTTTGCAGACAGAGTTGTCTTCCCTTGCCGCCACTTCGGTAAATCAAGAAGCCCTCCCCAAATATGCACAAGCCTCCTTGGTTTTTGTTGGTTGAATTGCCTAAATGACATGTCCTTTTAGCTCAGCCTCGCGCTTCCTGTGTCTGGATTAAGTCAAAGACAAGATCCATCCAGGTGGTTTGTGTTCAAAGTGCTGTGACCAGAGAGATCTGTGAATGCCCAGATCAGAGGCCATCATTTCACATAGTAGCCATGATGGAAAGCATGGGATTCAGTAAGAACTGTAATGATCTTGGGGAGCAAAGGAGAGCCTGCCAGACTGGAACCTTCCCTGCAGCAACCAACGAGTTGTGTGTGGTGTCTTTCAGAAGAGTGACTTCGGTAAGAGGAACAGCTCAGGCTGTTGAAACTGGTCTTCCTAGGTTTCTTCAAGGGGGAGTTACTAATTTAACCAGTTGACTGGCCTCTGCATCAGATTATTGATTCATATGAAGATCTTAATTAAGGCTAAAGTCTGTCACTGCATGCAGCAGCCACTTTCTCTGTGTCCTCCCTGGGGATCTTTCAGCTTCAGAAAGTTATGGGGCAATAAAAAGCCCATATTGTAGAGTTTCTGATGAATTGTATGGGTCAGTCAAAAGGGAAAAAATACTTCTGAGAAGGCTTTGAATAAATATGAATGGATGTCTGGTTGTCATCCAATTGGGAAAAAAATCATCTCCTCTGTAACATTTTTTCAATCGGTCATTGTTGCTTGCGGTTCTCATTCCCAGGACTTAGTGACCATAAATCTTCGTGTGAAAGCAATGACTTCTATTTTGATTTATATAAGATGTGTTAATATATGTTAAGATATGGCGGTAAAATCCTAGAGTAGACCAGACTTCAAAGGACATCTTAATGCAATCAGAACAGAACATTTGCAGGTCTATCTACAGTCCAAAATCCTACTGGCTCAGACTTCTTTCCATGTATCAGCCTTCAAGATTTTTTGCTGGTTTAATCTGCAGGCATCTCAGACTGGCTGGTCCATAATTTCTTAAAAGCAAATCTTCAATCAGAACTTTAAATATCTCCAGAAATGTCGGTTTTTATCAGAGAAGAATCTTTATGTAAAAGATCCTGTCACTGTGGCAGAATAGTCAAGAGATGGCCCTTGGCCTAGCATGAGAAGTAAGACACAGTGATTTTGTGGATGATTACAATTAGATTTTTGCTAATACCGTATCTAAATATTGCCAATGCTGTATTTAAACCACAGCTCTATCACATATTAGAAAATATTATGGTAGCAGTAGGTTGTTGTGTCATGAGCTTCACTGAGACCCCCTTGCTTTCTCAATTTCAGAGATGCCCACGTGTGTCTAGATCAATTTAGTCTCAGATTTGATCAACACCTTATGTCTAAAAGGTTATAATATTAGAAGATCCAGCTAGAAATGTACAGGTTTAATGTTTTTGGCCTTGCAGGTTCACAATTACAAAACAACAAAGCATCTATGTAGGTACTTGAGGATTTACTCTCCATATTTGACCAGATATTAGTGCTTTTTACTCACCAGTCCAAAAGTGAGTGTTCCCCATTTTCATGCTGGACATATTCTGCAGGTGTCCCTGCCAGAGGTGGGGATCTATCCAGAAGCTGCCTGTAGCTTCAGAAGACCAGTTTGCTCAGCTGGCCCAGTCTCCAGCAGCATTTTATACTCTTAGCAGGCTGATGTGCACCAAAGCCAATCACAAACCTCTCATCTCCACATCTCTAGAATGCATTAATTATGTGGGTATCCCGGCAGTTCATCCTGAAATACTCACCTAGTGTTCTTATCTTAGGGCAAACCACGTGGCCCATCAGAGAGAGAAAGTGTGTGTGCATGAGGACACATGCAAAGACACAACTTTCATCACCATCACTGTCAGTCTTGTCTACAACTTCTTACGTATTCAGTGTTGCAGCATGAAGTCATTTGTCCTGATTGCTTAGTCAACCTCCAATATGACACAGCTGGTTATGCCTATAGCTGATATCTTGCTATTACTTTCACTTCAGTAGTAAGAAAAAAGTGCCACAACTTTATGCATTTCATTTCCTGTATAACATGGCTGACTGGTGATCACTGAGTTCTTGTCATCATTTGCATAGTTTAGCTGAAAAATTTAATTTTAACCAAGAGGTTTGTGTCCTTTTGTGTACCAACTAAATACACATTAAGACCCCATATTAGGTAATCACGTACTATCCCATAACTTGTTTTTCATAATCATTCAGTCTGTTATGAGAAAGATAGGAGAAGGTGCTTCAGCAAACTTATCAAGAATTGTGGTTTACTGAGGAATAGGTGCTTATTCTCTGCAAGTTATATTTCACTCTTGAAACATTCAAGTAAAACCTGCTGCTTGAAATCTGATGGGAACTCCAGTCTGCTCCTCTGGAATTCCAAGTATAATGCTGACCCAGGCTCTTCATAAAGTAGCAGACAGCAGTATGATGGCAAATTCTACATTAAACTTAGTATCATCTGTTCACAGCTGAGTCACACATGCCCTGCTGCTGGTTCTGGGCAACTTACTCCACCTGAGTCATGCTGCTTCTGCTAGGTATCAAAATTAGCTGTGTTAAGGTTCCAAATATATAAATACATACCTGAGACGCTTTGCAGTGAGTGCTCTCTATGCTTTTATCTATCCTTGAGTGTTCAAATACATTGGAAAATCTGGAATAACAGGCTGTAATGTCTACAAACGTTACCTACAAACACAGTGAAACAAAACAAAACAAACAAAAAACCCCTACCACTGAGCTGAGAATGGTGGAAGATTGCCCGTGCTCCACTTCCACCTTCAATTTGAAAATGACCTCAGGCAGAGCAGCATTCATGGCTTCCTGGCTTTTGACACTGGGAGTAGTCATTTGCAATGACTTCTGGGAAGGATAATGAGAAACACTGATTTACTACCGATCCTTTCTGCAAACTCTTTGGATTCCTAAATTCCCACAGCAGTTCTCTGAGCTTGGGTTACTTCACCATGGAGTCGTCATCATCATCTTGTCCAGGCACTGTATCAGGCTTTATTGGAGCTGTCATAAGGTTTGCATACACTATGTAATGAAGAGGGCTGGTAGATCAGCAGACTGTACGATGCCCTTTAAGATATACCAGCTCAGACACTCCAGCAATAAAACTGTGGGAAAACAGCTGTCTGTTGGAGTAAATAACCTGTAGGATTTGGATCTTTGCATTATGCTTTAGCAGAAATCTCTGGCTTCTTCTTTTCCATTCTGACTGTCACTTTCTCTGGTCTCTTCTCCCAAGTAACAAGCGATAGAACAAGAGGAGATGGCCTCAAGTTGTGACAGGGGAGGTTTAGATTGGATATTAGGAAAAAAAATCTTCACTGAAAGAGTTGTCAAGCATTAGAACAGGCTGCCAGAGAAGTTTTGCAATCACAGTTCCTGGAGGTATTGAGAAGACGTATATATGTGGCACTCAGGGACATGGTTTAATGGTGGATTTGTCAGCATTGGGTTAATGGTTGGACTCGATGATCTTTAGGGTCATTTTCAAACTAAATGACTATTATTCTACTCTATAAGGAGTCGTTCATCTTGTTAAGAGGTCTTGGGTGGAAATTGCAGAAATTCTTCATAACCGGAGAAAGGGTTATTAATTAGATTCTTATTCTTTCTGAGAATTTTATCTTCTTTGAAAACAATACTCCCCCTTCTGCAAAACAAAAAAAAAAAGCAAAAAGAATAAAAAAGAAAACTACATACGTGACTAGTTGCCCTTGCAGAATTTTTTTTTTTTGTGCAAGAAATTATGTCCCCTATAGAAAAGTTCTTATCTTCAGTTCTTCCATCTCCACCACATTCAGAAATTTAGCTCAGCTTCGGTGTAATTCTTGCTCTTCTTGGTAAAGTAACCTCAGAGGTAAAGAGGGATTATCCATTACTAAAATCTGTACTGACAGAAAAAAGAGAGAGCATAGGTGAGAAGAAGAGTAGTATAACATAAATATTGGCTGGGATCTTCAAGTAAAATAAGTAGCCTGATCTAGTTGAATAAGTAGCCTGAGGTAGCCTGATCTAGTTTCCGCTCATTGCAGAGAGGGTGGTTGAAGTAGATGACTTTTTAAGGTCTCTTCCAAACTAAACTTCCATGATTCCGTAAAAATACTATGCAGAGTCAGGTCTGAAATGGTCACAGCAAATCTTGGAGACGATGAGACAGTGGGTGAAATCAGTCTGCCCTTCCATATGTTTATCAAAATCAGAAACTCATGTTTGTGTTGGGTATCTAGTGTCCCTATTGTTTATATAGAGAATAAACCACCCCTGGAAAATGAGTAATCTAATCTTGAAATACATTGCGTAAAAGATACATCAAGTAAAGCATCATTTGGAGAGGTCTGTTTCTCTTCAGTAACTTCAAGACAGCTGAAGATGACTGACATTACTGCCATTGCTCATCGCGCTGAATTGTCTGAAGTCAGGTGACATGAAGTCTGTATCCAGCACACCAGTAAAAAGCCACCTGAGTCCCATCATTAACAAAGCAAGCAGAGGTGAGTTGATTTCTTACATGATGTAGAGCACCAAGGTCCCACTGCCAAGGCTGCAGTGACCCAAGATTTCCCTTATCAAGGTGAAGATCTGTCTATTACGTTTCACATTTTAGCACCTAGAATCACGTTCCTCTCACCTCACTACAGCTGACTTTGTCATCCATGCAGGCAGTGGAAAACAATGAGAACCATTAGCATGGAATTCACTTGACCTATCTTAAAAATCTCCTTAAAGCAAAGAACAGTAACTCCATAGTCTGTGTTAATTAGACTGACTAGATGCCCACTGGCTCTAAGGACAATTTACAGTGATTCACCCCTGTGTAAATGTCCACACTGTACCTTTCAACCATCGGGCAAATCATGTTACTGATACACGAAGTAGCTGATTCCACCTTAATTTATCAAGGTCTTAGAGGAAACTTAGAAAATCCAAAGATTTGTACAAAATAGCTGTTATTTTGCTTGGTGCTCCTACTTCTGACCTGTTTTGCTCCTCATACTGCTGCCATTACTGCTTTCCATTGGAGTAACACCGAACATAGGTATCAGGGCATACAGAACAGAACAGGACATGTTACTTCTCCCAGGAAACTTGGTTCTGGTTGCCCAGGTCTGTGCTCTCCTTAGGCATCAGTGATGCATCAATTGCAGAAAGCACTCAGCATGCCTGAAAAGCAAACTATTTCAACTTAGGGGTTTTCCATGCAGTTTGAATGCTCTTGTCACAGGCTTTAGCTGTGAAGGAAGGGTGGTTGTGACACTGGGCTTTGTGTTGGAACATAAAGTAAAGAAAACACTCCCATTTTTATTACCCAGAAGAAAGGATTCTCTCTTTTTCCTCCTAACTGCTACTCAGATTTTAGAAGAAGAAGAAAAGGCTAGCACATTTTTTGGCAGAGAAACACTTCCAGATTGTGTCTTATTTCTTTGAACTATGCAGGCTAAGATAATGATATAAGGATAATTATATTTCATGCTTCAAACTGAAGTTGATAGGAGAGAAATATCCTTCTGTGTGGAGCTTTTACATCATGTTTAAAACATCTGTCATTAGCTGAAGCCAGAAAGACCTATGCATGTACTTAATGAATATATCTAAAGAATGGAGAACAAAACCAGCATTAAAAAAGAAAAAAGCCTTTTGCTCCTTATACTAGCTAATCTGATATTTTAGTTGCATCAACAGTGAAATTGCCAGTGATATATCCCATGCTGATCATGAGTGTACCAGAAAAGTAATTCACTACCAGCTTCAAAACATGCAATTTCCAGAAAAAGATAACAGTAAGATTATGTTTTATATAAAAAGACAAAAAAGTTCTTACCACTTGAAAAAACCAAAGGGTTCACGGGTTTTTTTTTTCACGGGTTTACTGTGAAAAAAAAAAGGGTTCAAGTTAAGTAGAGAATACTTCTTTAGAAACAGCCTCACCAAAAAGCAAAGAAAACCTATTGATTTAGGCTGCTACTCTAATCATTCAAATGTGCGTGCAGAAGAGATAAGGACTAGAAATCAAGAGGCTGTTTCCTGAGGGCTGCTAAGCTCCATCACTGAGGGAGACCATGGTAGGGTTGTCTATAACCTCTCTACAGCCCCTGTCACTATTCAGGAAGCTGAGTAGTGATATATTGAAGGCAGCTTCAAAATTAGTTATTAGAGAGATGGTAGCAAAGGGCCAGGACTGCCCCTCTTTTAGGTTTTGTACATTTTAGAACCATACTGAGTGAATATAGATCATACAAATGAAAAAATATGAATAAAGAAACTTTTTGGAACTTGGAAGGAGACTTCCTCTGAGGATCTTTGTTGCTGGGAGAGGAGCTGGAGGAAGAGCACTCCAATAATGCAGTAGTAAGCAGTAAGGCGTGGTTGGCATTTGGCTGTCTGCTGGAACATGAAGCAGCAGGACTTCTGTGCGACAGCTGGCAGGACAAGTCTAGCAAAATGCCTAGTGAAATAAATGAAAGCCGTCTCCTGAAAATGAGGAATGGTGGTGGATTGAGACTGATTGTGCTCACACGAAATAATTGAGATATGAATCCTTCCTCCTTTCACCTGTAATGCTCTTGGTGCAGGTGCTTTCATGAGAGGAAACTGGAATGTAATTGAAATTCTTACGTTACCAAATTAATTCCTCTGGAAGAAGAAGAAGGAATTCCTTTGTTGCCTTCATTTATCCTCCTGAGCAGATTTTGTGAAATTCTAGAAATTTTGCTTCTCTTCTTGTCCATTAAACATAGAGAATGATTGAATAACTTCTTCTTTTTCTTTCCTGGCACTCACTAGTTTGATACTTTACATTTGAATCACCGTGAGGTCTTGAAGGTGTGGCAAATAAATCAATAAATAAAAGGCTACAACTTCAGGGTTGGTTCCAAATTTGTGACTTGTAAAAAGGGCCAGAATATCAAGACCACCATCCTCTGGTAAGGATAACTCTTTCACACTATTAGGGTAATAAAGGGATGCAGAACATAAAGTGGTGCCATTTGGAAAGGAGCTGGGGCAGCATCTGACAGGATATTTGACAAAGCAGTTTGTTTGTATGTCTCTTGCTGTACACAACATGAAGCTGAGTGCTGGCAGAAACTCTCTGAGTGAAAGGATGCTATTAGGTCCCCCTTGCCTCTGCGACTGGCAACGTGACTGTAGCTGACTGATTAGTGAAATTGCTGATCATCATTTTTAGTCTTGCAATTGTGGGGCTGTGTTTTTCGGGTTTTTTTTTGCCTTGCTGTTAGAGGACAGGATAATAATTCATGATGAGACCATATAGGCTACAATAAAAACCCCCATAAAACAAAAACCTTTGCAAAGCAGTTGGTATTCAGTTCTCCGACAGGCAGAATTTAGAATAAAAGGTTGCTAACATTTTGGCAGTGTTTTCCTCAGGCTTTCTCTTGTATTTGTGCCAAATATCTCACAAGGCTCAGATTTGATTAAAATGGCAATGCTCTCTGCTACTTGAATGTAATTAGAGCCATTCATTACAGCTTTAGTTGACAGTTTGGCAACCTGTACATTTTTCTGAATATGGACAGCATTCCATGGAAACAGTTCAAGGGAAGAGTGCAAGAAGAGGGTCCTCTCTTGAACTGCAGCAAATGGAAGGCTGTCTATGTTTCGAGAAGTTTACAGGTTTTCAAACTGTCAATCGAAGCTTCAAGGAAGAGCTCTAATTAGATTAACCTAGCAGAGCACTGCAATTTTTTTCAGCCAGCTCCTGTGAGCCCCTGCTGCGTAGTTATCACATATGCTACAGGCCCATTAAGTATTTCTATTGCAAGTCCCTGTATTTTGCTG
Organism: Machaerirhynchus nigripectus; assembly: GCA_013397975.1. Classification (NCBI taxonomy): domain Eukaryota; kingdom Metazoa; phylum Chordata; class Aves; order Passeriformes; family Dicruridae; genus Machaerirhynchus; species Machaerirhynchus nigripectus. The sequence continues at coordinate 221,335 of VZRQ01012393.1, read as the reverse complement.
CTATTAACCCCGGCCTTAGAACACTGTTGGATGGAAAGTAAATCAAGAAAATGTTTTTGCCTATGAAAACCTTCTCTTTGAGCTGGCTTTTTGCAGAATTTAGGAGAAGATTTTTAATCTGCTTGAAATTCCCGCCCTTTCTAGTATACATAAAACAAAACATGGCACCAGTAAGGTCAGAGAAGTCCTGTGCTTCTTTCAGGTTATTAATGAATTCTATCTTTCAGTTCAAAATATTAACTCAACTATTGCTATTTTCATTTTGCATTCTTCTGTGCTGTGTCCTGAAACTGCAAAAATATAGCAAGAAATGTCATCGAAAGCATTTTCCAAATCACCTGAAAACACAAACCTTGTTAACACCAATCAAATTTTCTTGTGATTAAAGTAGAAATGTGTTAGTCCAAAATCTGGTGAGAACAGCTCTTTGTTTTCCTTGTGGCTCATCACTGTTAAAAGGGAAAAGCGAGAGTGCAGATTAATGGACGGGGCAATGTGTAGTTTAGTTTTACATTGCTTGTTGCTGGGCTACTTCACTATGCAAACTGGGGGATGATAGCCTCATTGCCCTTTTGGTTTCATGGCAAACTGAACACTGAGGCTTTGATGGAAAGAGGGTGTATCTGGATGAAAAATGGGTTCAAAGCTGGAAAGTCTTGAGCTCATTTGTTTGTTTACATAATTGTACACAAAGTCAAGCTCCTCTCAACAGCAATAGGAACATGCAGACCACGAGCTTTTGCCAAAGTCTCCCACCAGACAGTTTAGCCATGTGCCAGAGAAACATCTGTCTCTTTCTGCCTCAATTCCTTTATCCTCTGACATTTAACTGCTTTCCTCATTCCCAGCCTTGTTAGATGTCCCTGAATCTGGAATCTCAGACAACCTCTTAGCTCTGGGTGGAGTCGTGGCTTCAGGCTGGACACTTAGAAATGCTTTTATTCTGCTCAGCAGAAGTGTAAGTTGCAGAGCTGTCACAACTCAGAACATGGAAGGCACCAGGACACTGTTACCTTCCTGATCCTGAACAACACCCCCCTTTCCTTCCATATCATCTGAACACCCCTGAGCTAGCTCATGTAATTGCTTTTACAATACCTAAGATGACCCTTGGTGTAGTTGCTTGCTTTGTCTGTTCTATTTAATTTCTCTTAATCCTTGTGTAATTTTATACTGTGTTAAATACATTAGATAAGAAATCAAGGCAAGCTAAATCAAACAACACCCTTACTATCACAAATGCAATTATGACTGTTTGACTATTTATGTGGTATTCTCCCTTTCCAACTTTTCAACTCATCATTGCAAATCCATTTTATTCCTTTCCCATTCTTGTTGGAACCTCCCTCTGTGTGATCCTCTTTCTTTCCCACACGGAATGTAAGTAACAGCTTTCAGATGTTGTTGTTTGGCTTGGCAGAGGGCCTCATAAGCAATACCTGCTCAAGTGATTTTAACACATAAACTGGGATTTTACTGGCAGGCCAACTGTACTTGGTGCCTACCTCTGTACAGAAGTGTCACAGTTGTGTTACATTCTCCCATAGGTTAGCCCGTTTTAAAATCCTGCTTCTCATGGGAGGGCCGTAAAAACATGACAGTGCTGAAAGTTTCTCTATGCCTTAGAAACATTTTTATGCAGTTCTGTCTGAAATTTTCTCTAAAATGTATATGTATTTAGGTGTAAGAAGGCATTCATGTCACCTAAGAAACATCCTTAGCTCCATGTGTTCTTTTACTAAGCCACAAATATTAATATCTGTGTTGAATATGAAAGGGAATTTGAAACATATGTAGGTAAGTATATGTAAGTACACATTTTGACTCTGAGACAACATGAAGTTGACTGAAAGCAAAATAAAATGTTCTTTAGAGAGCTCTGTGGTTAGCTTTGTTTCTAGCAGTTTTCTAATAACTCATTTGTGGTTCCCTCCTCTGTATTGCAGTCTGCACTGAACACGACTTAGACAGAGGTGGTCACAAATGGCCTTCAAATGAATTTCTGTACCTGGCTAGGATACTCAGCACCATTTCTTTCCCCTGATGCATGGGAATTGTTGTGTCCCAATGTGATGCACAAGACTCCATGATTCACACTTCAACCTGTCTGAAACTGCTATAACGCATGACTGATATTGCCTTCATTTAACAAGGCTGGTCCCTGGCATGAGAATCATAAAATCACAAAATGGTTCATGTTGGAAGGGACACCCTTTTCCCCAAGATGTCACCAACTTGGCTTCTGGGCTTGGCCACGCCCTGTGGTGGGGCTGTTGGAGCCACCTGGAGCGGGCTGTGTCTGACATGGGGCAGCCTGGCTGTTCCTCACAGAGGCTGCCCTGCAGACCCCGCTGCCAGCACCTATTCACAGCAACCCATACACATTTCTAGACCACTGAAAAGATCCATAAGCCAACCTGGAATCACCTTTTTCAGAACACAGAGAAGGCATATGTCATGGTACTACTCTGTGGTGGTTGGTCTCCTTTCCCCTCATTCCTGGTTGTTTTCATCCCTGCTGCAATCCAATTCTGCCACAGAAACTCTCCCGCCGTCTGTGCATTTGATCTGTTTTCACTGATGTTGATATGTGAATTGAAATTCAGCTGAGTGTCTCAGTCTGGAGTACCTTTCATTTATCTGGGGTGGCCTCAGGTGTATGTGGTGTGTGCCAGATACATCTCTCAGTTCACTCGCCTCTTCTGCCTTTGCACTTAAGCTCATGATGAGACTGATGGCCGGATTCTGTTTATACATCAACAGCTCTCTCTAGGAATAATCCATTTTTTCCTGGGCCAAGTTCTGCAACAAAACTGGTGTGCTTATTTTGGCTGTTCAGGCTCCCCTCTGTCACCACCATCTCTCACATGGTAACTGAGGCTACGCTGTTAAATTGGACCATTCAGGATTCCTTTTCTCTCAAGTTCCTCAGGACCACAAATTGGGACATGTGTAAATATCCTTCTCAGCACAGATTCTCTGATTGGCTTGTCAGATGTCAGGGTATCTCACTTCCAGACATCTGCACAGAGGAAGAAAGGATGCTCTGACAACTTAGTTGGTTTTCTGGGCCTCCCTGGCATCTTGCTGCATGTCAGATTGCTTTCCTGGTTATCACCAGACAGTAGAAGATACTTTCATCTGTTTCCAGTGTTATCTACTTGAATAGCTCCTAATGTTATCTACTCTGCTGCTCTTTGGTTACTCTGGAAGGTGTGTTGGGCAGTGATTTTACATGATGAGGTGTCTTGGGGCCCTGCTTTGGGATTTGCCACATTTGTTGGTCAGGAATGTACCAGTGATATCCGTATAAAATCATAACTCACTGAAGGTCAGGTCAGGTTAGGGTTACATGACTCATACATTTATATATGCAATGTACATAATTCACTTATAATAGATTTTAAAATACACAGGGAAGAAAACTCAGGCTTAATCCATTAAAAATTACGTCAGAAAGGTTGCTTTTTCTCCCTCTTTGTTCCCTGTGGTGGGTTGACGACCTTGGCCAAATGCCAGGTGCCCACCAAACCACTCTCTCACTCCCTGTTCTCAGCTGGACAGGGGAGACAAAATAAAATGGAAAACAACTCATAGGTTGAGATAAGGCAGTTTACTAAAGCAAAAGTGGAAGTTAGGGTGTGCACAAGCAAAGAGGGGAAAAAAAGTTTTATCTTCAAGTTCTCATCAGCAAATGATGTCTGGCCACTTCCTGGGAAGCAGGGCTTCAGCACTTGGAGCGGTTGCTCCGTAAAGCAAACACTGTAAATAAGGAATGCCTCTCCTTCCTCCCTTTTTACTTAGCTTTCATACCTGAGCTGACATCCTGTGGTATGGAGTATCCGTTTGGTTAATTTGGGTCAGCTGGCCTAGCTGTGCCCCATCCCATCCCCAGCCCACCGGTGAGTGGGGAATGCTGGAGAGTGCTGTTGCTGTGCCAGCCCTGCTCAGCCCGACCCAAAGCACTGGTGTGTTACCAACACCTTTCCAGCCACCAGCGCAGAGCAGAGCACTGCCAGAGCTGCTGTGGGGAAATGAACTCCAGCTCAGCCACACCCAGCACATTAAGCCTGCCCGTTTAACTTGCTGAAGTTAACGTGCTTCCCCTGAAAGGGTTATCCCATTCAGGCCTTCATATAGTCTCTACCTTAGTAAAACATAATAAATTTTAAAGCAAGAGTCTTGAAGAGGTTCTTGTTAAACACTTTATTTCACCCCAAAACCTAGACTGCCTCTTGGCCATTCTTCTTGGTTAAATTAGATACTATTTCTTTTCCTTTGGATCTGCAAATCACTCTCTGTTAAGCTAAGGGTGATTTTCTGCACAGTTCTCCTGACTGAAAAAATTAACTCCAGTCCTCTGAGTTTGATTTTTAGGCACATTTGTATGTGAAGTGGATAGAAATCAGTACGTTAACAAACATGCTGGATGTGTAAGGGAGTTAAGTGCAGGTAGGTAATTTGCTTGGTTGAAACCAGATGCCATGACACTTGCTCCCACAGCAATTTGACCCTCACCTTTAGCCTTTGTCACTTCAGCTCCCAGTAATGCAGCTGTCAGTCTCAGCTCCCCCTCTCCTCTGAGCCCTGTGACCAAGGCTGTGCCTACACTCTGGATGCCGGAGCCAGCTCCAGACTCACTGCATGGTGTTAATGTGCTGCCAGTTTCCCAGAAAGGAGTTGATCCCATCATACGGCAGACGGCTGAAATTGCTTAGGCAGCTCTCAGTGCCCACTCTCCTCCTCTGAATTTGAAGGGTTCATGTGTGGGTATGTACAGTGCAGGTAGTGTTTCAATGTTGTGTATGCAAAATGTGAGAACTGCAGTGGTTTGTAACCTAACAGGGCAAATGTGAAGATAAATACCATGTTATTTAATTAGACAGTTGGCTAGATAGCACTTCTAAGCCTGTTGGAATTCGGTTCTGTAAATCCTCTCTCCAGTTTGTCTTTGCTCAACTGATTTCAGTCTTTCTAGATCCTATAGAATCACAGATTCCTAGAATTGTTTAGGTTGGAAAAGGCCAAATGGTAATGTAACACTGCCAGGCCCACAACTAAACCATGTCTCTAAGGGCCATATACACATGATTTCTGAACACTTTCAAGTACTGTGATTCCACCACTTCCCTGGGCAGCCTGTTCCACCCTTTCAGTGAATAAGTTTTTCCTATTATCAAGTCTAAGCCTCCCCCAGCACAACCTGAGGCTGATCAGAACGAGGTACAAAAGAATTCTGTATATGCGTTGATTCTTATGGTGAGCTGGATGCATTTGAAGCAGGGGGAATACATAACTGAACTTCTTTTAAAGAAAGTATGACAGCTGAGGCAACAAAGCCACCGTTCAGCCTGTTTGCCAACACAGCTACCCAGTACACTGTGCTGAACTGCCCAGCCCTGGGCAGGACACTGCTGTGGGTACTTACATCTTCAGCTTGCAGTGCAAGCTGAGCAGTGCCTTACTGAGCACACCAGGATGAATTCTGGGTGAGAAACAGAGATCTGAAGCCATGCCCCTGAATCTGCTCTGGGTGAGTATTTGTTGCAGGACCTCGGTAATGCTGGATATTATGTAACTATGGATATCTGCCTCCGTTTTGGCAGTCCTGAGGGATCATCGCTTGTGTGACTTTGGCAGTGCTGGAATCTGTTTTATCTTGTATTGCAGTGCACTTACAGAGCCTGGGATCCACATGACTCTCTGAAAAGAGAAGCAGGTTTTTAGTGGGTCATTTCTGATATCCCAGCTTTGTGAAGGGAGTTTTACCTGACCAGATGGGTGAGTGGCAGCACATGGTGTGGCAAGGGCAAAACCAAGCAAGGTGCTGGTTGCCCTGTCAGTGCACACATGCTGACTGGCCACCTGGCTCCCATCTCTGGCCACGCACAGCGGCTGGATCCCTTTGGCAGAACCAGCTTGTTTCTTTTGCCTTTACCCAAACGAGAAACTTGTAGAAGTGTTTGATCTTCGATATCTTCCTCATCCAGTCAAATATGGATAAAAATACTCTGTTGTTTCAAAAGAGAGAAAGAAAGAGAAATGTATGAATGGGCAGATTGTGATCATCTAAACCTTATTTCTTTAGAAACCGTAAGTAATCATGGACTTCCAGAATCCTGGAAAATAAGAAAAACTCTCTGGAGTGTTACAAATGGGCCTATAGTTTAAAGGGTAAAATATGTCCTAGGTTTATTATTTAGGTTCAGAGCAGTAGGACTCTGAAGCTAAAGCTGGAACACATATGGGGAGGGGATTTGATTTTGGTGACTGGAAGCCAAAACATGGCCATCTCAAACCAAATTTCCTTCCTTCTGTACAGTTTTCTGAGGTAGGGTTTAATGTTTTCCCCGGAGAGAAAAATTAAATGTTTTCTCAAACAGTATTTGTAAAACTGAAGTCTACACGCTTGTGACATCAAATCACAAATGTAGTGCTATATTGCCCTGTGGGCATGGAAATTTCAAGCTCTTGAGTACACTATTATAATAAGTTTAAAATGCATTTCTTGCAAACAGTGTAATTTCTGGAGACACTTTAGTTGTACATTGGCTTACAGATTGTTATCACAGTTGTGTAAAGAAAAGAAGAAAATATTTCTATTTCCAAACACCAGAATCAGACTAACAGGCCTGTGCTCTCTTTGAGGGAGCAGCAGGGACTTCTGTTTTCCCCTGACTGTAAAACTGCTTTCCAACCCTCATGCAAAAGCATTAGTCTTTGCTGGAAACAAAGGAAAGCACATCTATTCATTAAAATTCCTTTGAGAATTTATCTCCGTGTGCTTTCAAGTAACAGTTTTGAAATTATTTCACTAAAGCAGGTTACATTAAAAGAAAGATTTGACCTGGAAAAATAGCAATGACTTTTAGTCAGCTACCCATGTGTGGCCTTGCTGTCACATTTGGGTTATGAGGTCATTGTCAGCATACTTGTCAGTCTGTTCCATGTATTTCAAGAAAACTGAGTTGTAATAAATGGGGACAACCTGTGACAACATAATGTTTAGCTCACCAAAGCTAATTCTGATGATTTGGGTTAGAAGGCAGTGAGTGGATTCCCCAGTTCATGTCTTTGCATCTTGAAAGCTCTGATTTCATTATACTGAAGTGACTCCCCACAGATCGATGTCTTGAATATCCTCTGTGAAGTTAATTGCATAGCTTTTTCTGGCACCTTGTTTCTGCATTTGCACCTGGGTTTATTTTGCCTTCATATAATTATGAAAATTTCTCTAATTTTTAATCTTCATTTTTCCTTCTTAATGCTTTATTTTATTACTTCATGGTCTTCCCAGTGGGTTGATAAGACTGATTTATCTCTTATCTAATATCCATTCATATGTCCATGAATAGTCCTTCTTCCTCTTGGTCTTTTCTTTCCATGAACTCTTCTCCATAGTTGAAGAGGTTTTCTCTTAAACTCTTTCAAATTCAACAGCATTTTTAGAATTTGTCCCTATATTTAAAAAAAAAAATAATCAAGGAAGATTGGAGCTAGCTGTAGCGACATAGTTGTGTATTTAACATGCTGGTTTTATTAATACTACCCAATCTAGTGTTTGACTTTTCACTGACAGTCACAGTAACTTGAGTTCAGTGCATTAACAGTTTTAATCTTCCTCTGATAGAACTTGCTGATGTCTTCATAATGGTGATTTTGTTTAAGTCTGGATCAATTTGAATGAATTTTCCTCATCTAATTCAAGTAATATTTATTTCTCTAAAACCCTGGGCTTCTGTACAAAAAATCAGTAGTGAGTTTTAAGTGTCTGTTTTGGCCCGTGACCAGACTTCAAATACAAAGTTTTTGATGCCTAATTCAAGAAATATAATAATGCATTTTAAAAGACTCAGTGCTTGAAAAGTGTTAGAAAGTGCAAGCTATGAATGCCTGGCTTTGCTGACCTAAGGAGAGCTAACTACACTGCTATGACGTGGTAGAAACATAAGCAAAGGTAGGGGAAAGTGCTGGGATAGTGGGAAGAAGCTGGTAGCTGCTACCAGGAGGAAAAACACATGCAAGGGCAGAAAAACAGATCTAAGCTGGAACCAGCAGCAAGAGAAGTAGTTTTGTTGGAGCTGTGGCTGAAAACTGAAACATTATAGACTCCTTCGATAGCAGTATGTGATCTCACAGTAACCTGCAGAAGGCAACTGGATAACATTTCGCACTGGATAATAACAACTTCTAGCCTCAAAAACTTACCCATGCAGATGAAGATGGAAATGGGCTTTCACATCCAACTCTTACGGGGTTTTCCTGTATGTTGTCTAAAATGGATTTTCATTTTATCACTGATGGCAGGAACTTGTGCATCTCATAACTAGGATGGAATAAACCTACCCAATCCAGGTATGAAATGGTATTCTTTGAAAGTAATGTTTTCCCCTAGTACTAAGTTTTTTTCCAATCTGATTTTGGTAGTACAGATTTCCTGCATGTCATTAACATGAAAGGGATTGCTCAGTAAATCCTCTAATTCGGGTTTCTGCTAGACTAAAATCAACCGCTTCAAGGATTGTCCATATCACATCAGTGAAAAAGATCTCACTGTTCATTTTAAAATTCTGAATTGGGATTGGTATTTTAATCAATCCCAAAATTTGTTCCGGTTCCTATGAGAGAAATTCTTAAATGCTTGTTTTCAGTTCCTCATCTTGGTAGGATAGTTCAATGAGACTGGACTGGACTATAATTACGCATCAAAAAGATTGCTACAGGATTTCCTTGAGGAGATTTAAAGGTTCTTGCAAACCCTTTCACTACGGACAGTATCTTTTCTATTCTTGCCCTAGATCTGCTGCTACAGAACCAGCAACTGATTTTCTGTGGCTTACTTGTCCCCCAAAAATCACATAAATGTTGTGCCTTTGCTTTAGCTTCACCCCTTTCTTCCCTCTTGCTAAAACAAGTAATTTATTTGGTGTTGTTATGAAAGTGCTCCCGCTCAAATTGTGTATGCATGTTGATGATCTTCTGTGATAAGATACTGTACAACTTTACAGTGCCACATACTAAACACAGCAGCATGCAGGAGCTCACATGATGGTCATTTAATATCCATGACTCACAGTCCACAGGACTAGGATTCCAGCCAGCGCGGATTTGTTCTAAGTGGCATGAAATGACAAACAGTGCATGATATACAGCTCAGATACCAAACATGGTGGCCAAGCTTTTAAAAAAAACATGGCTCCTTGCCCTCTCCAGTAAAAAAA